>JAMZAV010000003.1:1800000-1969024 GCA_024449915.1 Sweltsa coloradensis | reverse complement strand
TGATCCTGTTGATCTGCTGTACCATCAGAAGCCGCCCGTGGAGTCGCCACAGCAGCAGGAGGCAACTCTCTCGTCCAGGGAGAGCTCCACCGAGCCAGAGTCCAAGGTAAGTCATCGCAGCCGCAGGAAGTTTCAAGTTATCGTTCGATTTCCAACATTTATTAATATTTTAATAATCGATAGTAGAAAGAAATATCAAATTGCATCTTTTCTTAATTTCATAGCCTAGTAAAACTGCTACAGATGCAGGGGCTGTTGAGTGTTGACTTCAATCGATCGAGATACTCGCTCTTTCTCTCTCTCTCTCATGCGCTCTCTCGACTACTATTCACCACTACATATTATACAATACATTTATACCGCACACATTGATCTAGCTTTCAATTGCCCACTTTTATTTTTACATTGGGTCCCATTAAATTTGTTGATTTTAAAAAGTAAAATGTGCTCTAGACTCTAGCCCTATTCGAAGGACACGTAAAAAAGGCGCGCTGGAATACAGCTTGGATTATTGGATAATCGGAGCTTAGATAATAGAGGTGTTATTGTATATGTGTATATGTCACTGTTGCAAGGATTTGTTTGCAGGAGGATAGCAACGATGACATGGTAGGACCACTGGCAGCCTCGCTCAAGGTCCCACCTCCACTGAAACGAAGACTAAGTCAGAGGATAAACTACGTGATGGGAGATGCCGGCACCGGCCAGCCTTTTATAAATTACCCACAACTTAACTTCCATCCAAGGGCATTCTTTGCTTTGGGTTCTCCTATTGGTAAGAAAATGATACATTTTCAATATATGTTTTAAGCTCATGTTAATCAACATTGGGCGTAGTCGGTACTTGAGTGGGTGACCACTTGGGAACACCACGTGCTGTTGGCAGAGGGGGTGAAGCAGTCCGCCAAATGTGCCCCCGATTTGAAAACGATCTTGCATTATCACTAGAGATATACAAAAATGGTGACAACAAAATTCGCAATTTTTTTTAACGTTGCAATAATCCCTTCAAATTCAGTTTGCACATGAATCTTCTGAATTGTGATTGAATGGTACCAATTTCCAATTTGCGAAATTTTAGTTGATACCGCGAACTAGTGGCGAAATTAGCAATTATGTCTATAAACGCGAACTAGGTCAAGAAATTTTAAAATAAAAGTTTTTTTCAAAGTTTTGGTGGAGGTGCCAGGTACGTAGTCAAAATTAAATTAATCCTGGCTGATACATAATATGGTGGAGGTGCCGGGTCATACAATGCGATTGTGAGATCCTAATAATCGTTTGAACGCGAGTAAGCTCAAAATACTTCATATCATATTAAAAGGCAAAACAAAAAATGCATAATTTTGTAATTTTGGTGGAGGTGCCGGGTAGTCGAAATTAATTTTGGTAAAAACTGTCTGAAGTGGCTGAAATTGAGCTTAAAATTAAAATTGATTTTGAACTTCCCTCTCATGTACTTGTTTTTCTTTTAAATCATTAATAATTTAAATCAATCATAGAGATGGTGTTTTATAGCATTAACTATAAAAGCGACAAAAATAGGAATGTAATTTTTCATATTTTGTTTCACTTTTCTCGACCTTTCACTTAAAATGGGTGAGTTTAAAGGTATGTTTATTTTCGCGAATTTTCGCGATAAACGGCTTTAAACGCGATAAACTTGCTTAATTGCGATATACGCGCAAAATTGAGTAATTTTGTAAAAAAAAAAAAAAATTTTTTTTTACAAAAAGTCGTAAATAAATGGCTTTTTTGGTAATTTTCTGGTGGTGGGTAATGGTTCGTAAAAAACGTATTTTTTTTATTTTGTCGCCGTGGCCTGTCGAGCTGCAGTCTTAATGAAGAAGTCCCCAAAATCACCGCTAGAGAGGTCTACGCTCACAACTAGCGCCTACTAGAATTTTGATTCACTTAAGCTACCGTAATCTAAAAAATATGTTTTTTTTTCATTATTCAACGAACGACGACCAAAAAAAAATTAATGCTATATAAACGCTATTCTTGAAATAATTAATGCTATTTTTTCATTTTTTTAATGCTATAAAACACCATCTCTAATCATGAATTATCCTGAAACTTGTGATAATTTTTTATTTTATTTTTAGTTGTGCATGAGAAAATTTGTTTTTTTGGTAAATCGCGACAAATCGCGAATTTTAATTTTTAAGGCGCAAATTTTCAACTTTAAAAAACATTTTTGCACATCTCTAATTATCACCCTCAGCCGCTTGCAGAGAACAATGTGCATAACATGTTTCTGGTGTTAGATAAAAATAGGAAAACGCTTAAGTCCCGCCGCGTTGTTGGATGAGCGTAATTGGTGCATTGAGCTGCCATGTGTTATGCGGATTTTCTGTTGTTCTGTGAAAAAATTATTACTTGGTCGAAGATTTTTTTAAAGTAATTTAAATTAAATTACAAATTTACTTTATTTTTTTTTATTTTTATTAATCGTAATTTAAAAAAAGAAAAAAATCGTAAAATTTCAATTTTCATAAGAAACAATTATTTGATTGTGTTCAAATTTTACACGAATATATTAATTCATAAAATTAAGGTTCTGTGAAAAAATCATTACAATAGGATAAAGCATGTAGGTGTTATAAGTCAAAGAATTGTTTTAAAAAAGAAAAAAACTGTAAAATTTTGATTTTCATGAGAAATAATTTTTCTATTGCGCTCAAATTTCACAAGAATATCTGAATTCATGAAATTAAGGTTCTGTGAAAAAATCATTAAAATCGGATTAAGCATGTAGGTGTTATAAGTCGATTTTTTTTTAAATCGTAAAATTGCGATTTTCATGATAAATAATTTTTTGATTGCGCTCAAAAACGTGGCAGTTCTAAGTTCAGAGATTTCGAAGGCCTCCAGAAAATTTCATAGCATTTGGAGTATCGGTTTAGCCGGAATCGTGCTAACAAACACACAAAAATACAAACAGAAAGGAAAAAAGAAAGAAAAACATTCCGGATTTTTTTCTCCAGTGTAGTGAAATGGAATCTTCGCTTCGCTCGCTACGCTCATCCAAAAATAAAAAAAAATCATTATTTCTTGCTAAGTGACAGGTTACTAATTTTACACAACTAACTGCACTATCCAAAACTATTCATGTCTATGCACTATGCAGGCATGATTTATGTATTTACTAGGAAAACGCTTAAGTCCCGCCGCGTTGTTGGATGAGCGTAATTGGTGCATTGAGCTGCCATGTGTTACGCGGATTTTCTGTTGTTCTGTGCAAAAATCATTACTTAGTCGAAGATTTTTTTTTAAATTTAAATAAAATTAAATGAATTTTTTTTTTATTTTTTTTAATTCATCGCAATTTAAAAAAATAAAAAAATCGTAAAATTGCAATTTTCATAAAAATAATTATTCGATTGCGCTCAAATTTAACACGAGTACATTTATTTATGAAATTAAGGTTCTGTGAAAAAATCATTACAATAGGATAAAGCATGTAGGTGTTATCAGTGAAAGAATTGTTTTAAAAAAGAAAAAAAAACGTAAAATTTCGATTTTCATGAGAATAAATTTTTCGATTACACTCAAATTTCACACGAATATCTTAATTCATAAAATTAAGGGTCTGTGAAAAAATCATTACAATCAAATAAAGCATGTAGGTGTTAGAGGTCGAAGAAATTTTTTAAAAAAAGAAAAAAATCGTAAAATTGCGTTTTTTATAAGAAAAAATTTCCCGATTGCGCTCAAAAACGTGGCAGTTCTAAGTTCAGAGATTTCGAAGACCTCCATAAAATTTCATCGCAATCGGAGTATCAGTTTAGCCGGAATCGTGTTAACAGACACACAAAAATACAAAATAAAGAAGAAGAAAGAAAAAAAACATTCCGGATTTTTTTCTCCAGTGTAGTGAAATGGAATCTTCGCTTCGCTTGCTACGCTCATCCAATTATCCCATTAAATTACTTTAAAATTACTTAAATTTGTTTTAGTAAAGATAAAATGTTATTGGATGAGCGTAGCGAGCGTAGCGAGCGAAGCGAAGATTCCATTTCACTACACTGGAGAAAAAAATCCGGAATGTTTTTTTTTTTTTTCTTTTTTTTTTTCTGTATTTTTGTCTGTTTGTCCACACGATTCCGGCTAAACCGATAATCCGATTGCAATGAAATTTCATGGAGGCCTTCGAAATCTCTGAACTTAGAACTGCCACGTTTTTGAGCGCAATCGGAAAATTTTTTCTCATGAAAATCGCAATTTTACGATTTTTTTCAATTTTTAAAAAATTTCTTCGACTTATAACACCTACATGCTTTATCCGATTTTAATGATTTTTGCACAGAACCTTTATTTTATGAATTTAGATATTTTTGTGAAATTTGAGCGCAATTGAAAAAATATTTATCATAAAAATCGAAATTTTACAGGTTTTTTTCTTTTTTTAAACAACTCTTTGACTTATAACACCTACATGCTTTATCCGATCGTAATCATTTTTTCGCAGAACCTTTATTTTATGAATTAATATATTAGTGTAAAATTTGAGCGCAATCTAGAAATTATTTCTTATGAAAATCGCAATTTTACGATTTTTTTTTACAATTACGATTAATTAAAAAAAATTAAAAAAATTAAGTTAATTTTTAATTTAATTTAATTTAATTTAAAAAAATTTCAACTAAGTAATGATTTTGCCACAGAACAACAAAAAATTCGCATAACACATGGCAGCTCAATGCACCAATTACGCTCATCCAGCAACGCGGCGGGACTTAAGCGTTTTCCTAGTTCATTTCACCATACAAATTTGGATTGTTTTAATTGATGAGTGCAGAGGTTGAAGCATTGATTCATATTGACTACCCAAAGAAAAGCAGATACTCCTAGAACAAATTATGTATAACTGTGAAGGAATCAATTTTCAGGTTTACGTTCAAAAATATGTTTTTCCACACTGATTTTTTTTTATGTTTTCAACATTATGTGCATGAATATTGAATAGCCATAAGAATTTGTAATTTCTTAGAATTTGTTGAAACGTTTTACTTTTAGGCGTCATATCTGCCACTTGCCTTACATTAGTAGACTAGGAAAACGCTTAAGTCCCGCCGCGTTGTTGGATGAGCGTAATTGGTGCATTGAGATACCATGTGTTATATGGATTTTATGTTGTTCTGTGAAAAAATCATTACTCAGTTGAAGATTTTTTTAAAATTAATATAAATTAATAAAAAATAAACTTTTATCTTCTATTTTTTTAATTAATCGTAATTTTAAAAAAGAAAAAAATCGTAAGATTTCGATTTTCATAAGAAATAGTTATTCGATTGTGCTCAAATTTCACACGAATATATTAATTCATAAAATTAAGGTTCTGTGAAAAAATCATCAAAATCGGATAAAGCATGTAGGTGTTATAAGTCGAAGAAATTTTTAAAAAATCGAAAAAAATCGTAAAATTGCGATTTTGATGAGAAATAATTTTCCGATTGTGCTCAAAAACGTGGCAGTTCTAAGTTCAGAGATTTCGAAGACCTCCATAAAATTTCATCGCAATCGGAGTATCGGTTTAGCCGGAATCGTGTTAACAAACAGACAAAAATACAGAAAGAAAAAAAAACATTCCGGATTTTTTTCTCCAGTGTAGTGAAATGGAATCTTCGCTCCGCTCGCTACGCTCATCCAATAATCAGTAAGCACTGATGTTTATTGAGCGAGCGAAGCGAGCGTCTCCACTTGACTCTTATGGCTCGAATGTCTGTTTTTTTTTGTTTTTTTGTTTTTTTTCTGTTACTGCTTCGATACAGGTCGCACCGTTTCTCTGATCGACCTGAAATTTTGCACACATGTACATACCACCTAGGCTGGTTGCTGTTTTGTTTTGTGGCAAATTTGTTCAAAAAGATAAAAAGTTACATTAAAGTTAATCGAAAGTTTTTTTTTTCAAACTAAACGGCGACAAAATCTGAGGTGGCCAAATCATTTAGAATGTCCGTCCGATCACGAATATGTTATTTTTATTTTGATCCGATAAGTAGTGTAGATGGAAATTACATTATAACAAAGTCCCGTTACCATGGCAACGGAAAGTCGCACAGCTTTTTTGGCTCATGATAGCGGTCAAACGGAGGCTCGGATCGAGTTGAAATTTTGACCATCTGCAAGTTTTGTTCCCGATTGAATGCCATTAGTTTTGTGGCAAAATCGTTCAAAAAGTTATAAAGTTACATTAAAGTTAATCTAAAGTTTTTTTAAAAACTAAACGGCGACAAAATCTGAGGTAGCCAAATCATTTAGAATGTCCGTCCGGTCACGAATATGTTAATTTTATTTTGATCCGATAAGTAGTGTAGATAGAAATTACATTTTAACAAAAGTAACGTTACCATGGCAACGAAAAGTCGCACAAGAATTCTGGTCACTATGTACTGCCACCTAGAAGTAATCAAGAGTTAAAATAGTTAAAAAAAATAATAAAATAATTTTTAAGGTCCTCTAGATGGCGGTGGATTTTATCCATTCTCTCCTATTTTACAAATTTTCAGCTAAATCGGTCAAGACCTTAAAGACTTATTGGTATGTAACATTATGGGAATGTCGTACTTGGGTCGTGTTGCACGTACCGGTGCTCGCTCAACAACGCGTCCAACTGAGCGTTTTCCTAGTTATTAGTTTATTACTACCACTTCCCAATACTCCTTATGTTTTTATTACTGTAGTACTTATTTACTTTTTTGGTTTTATAATAATGTATACCAGTAGGAAATTCTCATATTTCCCCCAAAATCCTAGTAGGCCTACTCATGAGATGCTGAAAATCCTTTAAATGAATAGTCCTAAGAATTTTATTGCCTATTGATTGTTATTGCATTTTAGAACAACCCCTACTCTATTTTGTTATTTTATTTCAGGAATGTTTGTAACTGTTCGTGGAATTGAAATATTAGGAGAAAATTTTCACTTGCCAACGTGTCCAAGTTTCTTCAACATCTTCCACCCTTTTGACCCAGTTGCATATAGAATAGAAACCCTTATAAATCCTGACTTGGCAAGCCATCGACCAGTGCTCATACCACACCACAAGGGAAGGAAGAGAATGCATCTCGGTAAGTGCATAGAAGTTTCATGTTTAGTTGTTTACGTTTTGTATGTAGTGCAGTTCTCTATTGCCTGATCTGACCATTTAGTTCTTGGTATAAACAATACCAACAGGCTATGATAGTACAATTATGTATGTGTTATATTTATTTAAAGCTTGTCTGAACTAAACAGAACTAGTGTATGACTTGATTTTGATAAGTTTTTGGTTTGAAAAGCCTTTCTCAGTGAAGATAAAACAAACAATTTGCCAATTTGGCAACCAAGTACCAACAAACCAACAAACCAACAAACCAACAAACCAACAAACCAACAACATATATTAAGTTTAATCTTCTCTTCTTTCTGGGGATGATTGGCTAGCCAAAATACCTTGTCATTTCCAGCCATGCATCATTATGTTTGTAAACAATGAAGTACGGTAATGACAATATATTGATGTAATGAACAAAAAGCAATAATATTAATGTGTGGCACGCTGCTATAATAAATGCAGGTTTGTATTATATTCTGGCACAGACTGATTGGTATTTTGCATCTGACAGAACTGAAGGAGACAATGGCGCGGGTGGGTGCCGACCTTAAACAACGCCTGGTAGACTCTGTGCGCAGTACCTGGAACACGGTGTACCAGTACGCCATGTTCCACCGCAACAATGACCACGAGCTAGAACAGGAGGTCGACAAGGTGCTCGAAGAACAGATGTCGCACAACCACGATGCCGATAGCTCCATCTCCGAGGGGGAGGTGGAACTAGACCTGAGTGTGGGAGAACTCAATGGGGGGAGGAGAGTGGATTATGTTTTACAGGCAAGACCCTACTACTATATAGTGGCAGTTAGTGGAAACCTCTTGCAAATGGAATACTTTTGTGTTGGAATTTCATGGGAACGTGGGTCTGTGTAACAGCTGTGTATTTCAAGCTCTGAATGCAATACAAAAGTAGCCCCACAAATAGGATATCTACAGCTAGCTTTTGGGTTTCAAGCCTATGATTAGAGGTAATGAGAAATGGTGATATAAAAATCCAAATTTCGTTTTATAAAACCCAAATTTCGCGTTTTTTGCGATTTCATTAAATGGTCAAAAACATAGGCCTAGGGCCTATATCTAAAAAAAAAAAAAAATGAAATGAAATGAAAATTTAAAAAAATCCCTTTAAGCCTTTTAAGTAGGGATGACATAAATTCCAATTCGTTAGAATCGATCATTGTGACCCACAAATCTATTCAGAATCGATTCCCAAGCAAAAATAAATATTTGTACGCACCATTATTTTGGTGGACTATTGACGCGGAGTCCGTTTTACGCGTCGTTATTTTGGCGGTCTATTTCCGTGGAGCCCGTGACGTCACGAAACGATGTACCGCCCGCTGCGCGCGTAATGTTCGGTCTGGACCGGCACCTCCATCATCCCCCACATTTTGAGCTCTAAAATGCTTAATTTCGCGAGTTAATTCGCGTTTTGACCAGTTTGATACAATTTGTTCGTTATTTCGCGATATACACGAGATTTCGCGAAATTCGCGTTTTCAAAATGTGTTTTTTCCATCTCTAAATGATGTAATTCGTCGACAATATTACATTTTAGGCAATAAAATAGATATTTTAAAAAATTCGCAAATTTCGTTATCACCATTTTTCACTACCTCTACTCTGATGCATAGCCTGTTTTATTAGACATTTCAATTTTACATATATAAGCCTTGTTTTAGAATGTGGCGTAATGTGCTTATGTATGTATGTACTATTATGATGAAGTTCTCCAGCTGACGGTAATGCTCCACAGTATTGCTCCACACTCTACAAAATGTCTGCATGTTGGTATAAACACCGCCATTTATACGAAAAGTTTACTCAAAGACCTCCGATAATCTAAGGTCTTTGAGCCACTAGACCTTGGCGCATTCACACGGCATCTGTCTGAACTTCATTCACTAAACGACCACAAAAATACCATTGCGGCATCCACACAAGAAATCACCTAAATAGTGGTAGCGGTACACGACATGAAAAACGATAATACTGCACTTTTTGAACACGGTTTGCTGCTTTGCACAGTTGTAGGTGGGACCAAAAGTAATATTTAAGGATGTGGAGGCACTCGAAATTTCCCTTAGAATTCAAAATGGCGGCCATTTTTCAAAACGATGTCCTCAGATACAAAAACTCTTTTGATGTGTCTAATAAATCATGTTTGGTATCGTTTTCGTATATTTCCGACTCGAATAACTCGAAAATAATGTCAAAATAAAAATCCGGGTGAAATTCTAGAAGTTTAACATGTATTTAGTAGTATTTTCAAGAAAATCTTCTTAGATTGGGTCCGACGTAGAAACTCCTTTACCCTACCCCTGTAATTGCTTCTAGCATTAAATTATTATGATTTAAATGTTTAATTTAAAACCGACATTCATTTTTTTACTTTTTGGCCAGTCATTGCTGCGGCAACCAGAGGTGCTCAACAGGTGGTTAATGATTATTGTGCTGATTAATATGCTGCTCTTTTTTAACGCTGTTTGTCACTTGGCTCAGTTGAAGCTGGTACCCAAAAGATTTTTTTAAGATGTGGAGGCATTTAAAATTCCCTTCGAATCCAAGATGGCGGCGATTTTTGTTAATGTTGACCTTAGTAACAAAATTCTTGCAGTTTTTCAAATTCATCTGTGTTTGGGAGTCATTTTCGTATGTAAGTGACTCTCAGAATACAAATATTACTTCAATATTAAAGTAAAATTACAAAAAATTGAGAAACTGAGTATTTTGTAGAATTTAAACTCAATACTGGAGTTTACTTGGCCTGTGTTTACTTTGTGACGTTACGTGGCTCGGAGACGAGTTTCAGAACTCAGTTTTCTGTTTTTCTTTCTTTCGGGTAAACGGTTAATAACGTCGGTATAATATTTCACACGAACTTTTATAAAGAATCAATCTATGAGATCCAGTACGCGTATTCCTAAATTAATTCATTAATTTTGAATACACAAATCGTAAAATCTCCGTAATTTACTCAATTTTGGTGAACTTCGGGAATTTATTACAAGTGTACAGATTATTTTAACGCATATTTGAATACTGGATATCAACGATTAAATCAATGTGAACTAGCAGGTTAATTTGGTTTCATCGTAATATAAACCGTTTGGTGATAATTTCTTGAATTGAAATCCATGTTTTGGATTTCCCATTTTTTTTTCGCGTTTTGGACTTAGGCCTATGTCTCGCAATGGACCTTTTTGGCTCATTATTTGCAACCAAGTGTGGATATCTACATAAAAGTACTTCATTAACATGCATGCAAATTTTTGTAATGTATTACCAACCGTTCAGCAAAAATCATCAACACCTGCAGGGGCGCCAACTTTTCAGAACGACTTTGGGTGCTCAAAACTTAGACAAACTATGGGGTAAGCAGTGGCGGGCTCTGGGGTAGTTTTACTGGTGAGGCGAAATAATATCCCGGAGGTAGTATATAAAGACCACACGGGGGGTTCGGGGGGGCAAAGCCCCCCAATAATAGCGCCGCAGACGTAAATTTTCAAAATCAGGTTTTTATAGTGCGTTTGGTGCGTTTTAGAAAAAAGTTGTGGGCTGAATGCAATAGCAAAATAATGTAGTTTTTGTGCAGTCAAAACTGGAAACCCACCAAAAAGAAGTGAGTCACTGAGGTGATAGATTATGTTACATCCCCACTAGTGGTTGGCACTGGGGGCTTTGCGGTAGTTTCGAATCAGCCCTACTACAATTGTTTGTCTCATTGAAAAAATAAATCTTGCATATATACCATTCGATTCCGTATGTGTGTGGATGCGCAGAAGAACTACCGTTTGTGATGATGATTTGTGATGATTTGTGTGGGTGCACAGCTCCTACACAAATCTATCTCGTGGGTGCTTTGGCCCTCCTGCACTTACGGAGCTGGCGCCTATGAACACCTGAGTGCGCGCATTTGAGTTGGGCCATGCAAGCTCAGCAAATTTTAGTCCAAAGGCCAATTAAATGTTCAAAGAATCTCTCAAACGCATAGTTCCTTGGTTTCTTGTTTTTGACCACACACATTACCTTTGCTGATTGACAATTCATTAAAGACCTTGAAGAGCTCTCAAACACAGCTCTCAGCGTTCACCGTGAGTTCTGTAGTAGAAACTATATAATGTACAAGACTCCCAGACCATTCTCTGCCCTTGCCGTAGATAAAGCACACGAACAAAATATTGCTCTTGTTAAGGGTGATGGAGGTGCAGTGGGCCTAACAGAAGATCCAGCGCCTCTTTGGAGGTGGTCAGTTGCAGGTCCTGAAGACTGCAGGTTACACAGTGAATTCATTCCCGCACAAGATGAAATCCCAAGTGATCTCCGACACCATGGGCAATACTCAGCATACCAGACTATGTTTAGGGAAGACACTTGCGCTCAGATTTCAGATTTCAGATTCAGATTTAGCACGCTTTTATTCAACTTCATTGATACAGATAATACATAACATAGAAAACAAATATTGATTTACAAAATATGAAGGTGAATGCCCACATGAGAGAGGCTTGTGTGTGGGCGCATAATATTTTGTGGCAATTCAGGTTTAGATAGCAGATGACTTTGAATCTTGGTATGTATACCTAATTATGTAGTATTCAATCTAAATATATAAATGTATGTGTATAAATAAAGTATATAATAATGTATAAAATATATCTAAATGGTACCACTATAGTGGGTATTATGTAAGCTAGGTATACTTATATTTTTAAATTGGAATATTAGTGTTACATTTGAACAATATTATTATTATTGATTCATAGCAGTTGTCGACTCAAAGACAGTTTTCTAGAATTTGGTAATACGTTCTTGGAATTAAGCGAAGATCTTATAGTAATTGACAGCCGGGTGTTAGTGAGCAGTGAAGGTGTTGACACATTAAACTCTCTTGTAGATGATGGCATCAATCTGAATAAGGTTGTAAGGGAGATACAATATATATAGTTGATAACCTTATAACTACTTTTCAACCCTTAAAGACAGTGAACAAAAAGATATTCACGGCTAAACTAATAATTACGTCTGCAGGCAACAAGAATAAGAAGTGTGATGACTGATGAGCAGCTTTTCTCTAAACTATTCATTGCAAGTCAGCACAGGTAAATTGAATTAGATGACTTTTCCGCACGAAAATCAGGCTTGTCCCCCTTCGATTTCAGCAAATGATGAGCTGCGCATAGGTAACAAAGGCAAACTGACCATTAGCACTCAGAGATTTTCACGCATTCACTGATTGTGACACAGTGTCTGCTTTTAATTCCAAAGGCAAGCGTTCTGCCAAGAGAGCAATGTGTGAAGTTAGTGAAGAACGCGGCATAGAAGTAATAAATTGCTTTAAACAGAAAATCTTAAATACCTATATTCTTTACTAAATACAATACCCATCAATTAGTCGATTTGTAAAAAGAGCAGTAGTGAATTTGTAAACTGTACGTATCATTAATATTTTGAGCTCAAATTCGTGTTCCCTGGCTCTAATTCATATGGACTTGACACCAAACATGATATTATTAGTCGTTTTGAGCAAACTTTTGTGTTCAAAGGTCATTTCCAAAAATCGCCGCCATCTTGGATTCGAAGGGAATTTTAAATGCCTCCACATCTTAAAAAAATCTTTTGGGTACCAGCATCAACTGAGCTAAGTGACAAACCGCGTTAAAAAAGAGCAGCATATTAATCAGCACAATAATCATTAACCACCTGTTGAGCACCTCTGGTTGCCGCAGCAATGACTGGCCAAAAAGTAAAAAAGATAAATGTCGGTTTTAAATTAAACATTAAAATCATAATAATTTTATGCTAGAAGCATTAACAGGGGTAGAGTAAAGGAGTTTATATGTCGGACCCAATCTATTAAGATTTTCATGAAAATACTACTTAATAGATGTTAAACTTCTAGAATTTCACCCGGATTTTTATTTTAACATTATTTTCGTGTTATTCGAGTCGGAAATATATGAAAACGATACCAAACATGATTTATTAGACACATCAAAAGAATTTTTGTATCTGAGAATATCGTTTTGAAAAATGGCCGCCATTTTGAATTCTAAGGGAAATTTCAAGTGCCTCCACATCTTTAAAAATTACTTTTGGTCCACCTACAACTGTGCAAAGTGGCAAACCGTGTTTCAAAAAGTGCAGTATTATTTTGCGTACCGCTACCACTAAAAGATATGTAGCAGCGTGGCTGGTAATGGGTCTTGTAGCTACCTCCTGTTAATACTTTTTCAATGTGTTTGGTTACAGGAGGCACCTCTAGAGAGTTTCAACGAATACTTATCTGCACTCCACGGCCACCTGTGCTACTGGGAGTCGGAAGATACAATGCTGATGATCTTGAAGGAAGTTTACAGCTCTATGGGGATCATAGCAGATAGTCAGACCCTTCAGCATCAGATTCCTCTAGAACCGTCGCAGCCTCTCAATAGCCGCATGTATACCCGACAGTTCGTGTGAACAAGACTCTGAAACTAGTGTGCCAATAGCTTCGTACCCTGTCAACGGTGTCTCTACTTCTATGTTTCCGGGAATGAGTCAGACTAGTGCCACTGTTTACCCATCTGGGGGAGTTAGTGCAACGGAACCTACGTTTGGGATGGACCCTACTGCTCCGATTTTGGAAAATAGAAATTTGGGGCCTCCTCCCATGGGAGGATTTGTGCGGAAATAAGACAGTGCATATAAAGTTATCTTTATTAAAATGATTATGTAATTAGGTTTTTTAGCTATTTATTTGTACTATTTGTAGTGTGTACCTATATGTTTTGTTTCCATAGCAATGCATGTACATATTATATTATGGTAATGTGTAAAGTTTGTACATTTTTGTTATGAAGTATTTTGTTTTGTTTTCAGATTGTTTTTATTTTTCTTTACTGCATACTGGGATTGCACAACAAATAAAATCTGTATTTGCTATTTTCCTTTTTTCTACTGTGCAAACTGGTTTGAAACAAAAATTAGAATCTTCTTCGAACTTTCAACATTTTCCAAATCACTAAAACGAAAAGAAAAAAACAATACATACACTGTTGGATATCTAGCTCGTTGAAGTTGATATTAATGTTGTTTCTGATGCTTTTTCTTTGAGCAAAATTCATTGATAGTAAGATCGATGCTTGGTTTAATTTATCCCATAATGAATAATGAATGATGAATGATTAACCACCGGAAAGTGACTGATTGTTAGATTGCAGGTCCAATTCTAAAATAAAAGTTGTGGGACTAATTTCTAGACACACATTTTTTCTGCGTTATAGATCGCAAAAGACTTCTGGTACATTGCTTACCCTAGGAAAATAACATTTAAGCCAAGAACTAACTTTGGTTTGAAGTTAAATATTTTTATAAAGGTATGAAAATATTTAGGTTTGCACAGTTTTAAATTAAGAAATAACTTGTAGTTTGTTTACATTATTTATTAATATTATTAATATATTAATTCATTAGTATATTCTTCAATACCCGATACCTAAAGTGTAAACTAGGTGATTTTACAATTTTATATTTATTAACTACCAACTATTTATTGCCCAGTTGGAATTGTGACTGGGGTCTATTTATGTACTACTGAGTTACAGACAAACTTTGTTTCCACATGAATGCTCTCCTATATCTTCAAAACATAGGGTATGGTGGATTAGATTTGTTTACAGAGTTCATTTGTCTAGTAATAATTTCACTAATTTGAAATAATTTTTTTGGAAAGATTTACTCCATGGTGTAATGGTTTTTTTGTTTTTTAACTATCGTTTACACAACTAAGATCATGTTTTTTAGTACCATTGTGCGACGTGCAGAGCTACCATGGACAATAATGTAAATGTAAAGTCAATTGTGGATGTACTAAATATAATCCTAGAAACTGGTTGTTTGCTTTCTTCCACGACCTCTTATTAATTATAGTACCAGTAACTCTGATTTATGATTGTCGGGGAAACGAAAGCAAAATGTTGGAAAACAATATTGGACAGTAGGTCGGCCAACCACTATTTGTTAGCTACTTTAAAATATTGTTGTGCCACCTTTCATAACTTGTTTCCCCTTGTCCTCGTCAATAGTAGATCAGCTTTAAGTGGTCTACATATTTGTATTGTACACATTACATACTTGATACTACTATGGTAATACTTAGTCATTGATTTTTGTGTCAAGCTGTCGTTATGTTGGTGTGGGGACTGATATTCAAAGAGGGTGAAGTTGATTGGAAGGAAAAGTGATCTATTCTAGGGCTAGTCACTAGAGTTGTCACTCTTTTTTATTTTTCCAACCAGTCATCAATACGTAACTGACCACAGCATTTGTAATTTCAAACTCAATTTACAAACCAGTATTTCTGAAGCCCGTACCCTCGTGCAAGATAATATGTAGTACCGGTATTGAACTTCTGACAATGTATGACTACAGTATTGTGCAGTGTGTATTTTGTATGATTTATTTTTAAGCCACTCTTAATAAAGAAATTTCATTTATGTACTATTTCTCTAAAACTTACAAAAATACCCTCAGAAATGTAAAATACACTTAAAAGAGCAGTATTTGATCATCCAATATTATAGTTTTGGTTTACAATTGGACATAGGCCGACTACCATATTTGTTACTACTTTAAAATATTGTTGTGCCCCCTTTCACAATTTGTTTCCCCTTGTCCTCCGTCAATCTGACGCTAGTAGATCATTAGATCCTTTGTAAGTGGTCTACCAATTTGCATTGTACAATAGGTATTACATTCTTGATACGGACTACGGTAATACTCATTTGTCCATTGAATTTTTCTGCGAACTTTGTCAATAATTGTTGGTGTTAGGCTGATATTCAAAAGGTTGAATATTGATGGAAGGAAAGGTGATCTAGGCTGTCCTAGAGTCGTCAACCCTTTTTTATTTTTGAAGACCAGTCGTCAAAATGTAACTGCACACATAGTAATTTCAAACCACATAACAAACCAGTAATTTCGGAAGCATGTACCTCGTGCAATGTATGTAAGTACCGGTAATTTGAAAACTTCTGACATGTATGACTAAGTATTGCAACGATTTGTATTTTTGTATTGTTTATTTTTTAACACTCTAAAACAGAAATTTCATTTATGTACTATTTCTCTAAAACTTACAAAAATACCCTCAGAATGTTAAATGCACTTAAAAGAGCAGTATTTGATCATCCAATATTATAGTTTTTTTTTAGTTTTTAAACTATACTATAGATCTACTACGAACATTACATCTTACTGCACCATTACATACCTGCACATCTGAGTCGAGTTTTGTTGTTGTATGGGTGTTTCCCTAGATCTGGATGTTGTATTTGCTCAGTCACTGCTGGCAGCCATGATGATTGATGATCAATAATATTATCTCGATAAACTTCGGATCACTCGCAGAAAGAAGTGCACACGTTTAAGCTCGATCACCTGCATTCAAGTCAACACAGATTTGTCGATTTTGGCCAAGGGATTTGTAGTGTTGGTGGATCCATGTAATGTAATGTAACTCGGCTGCTTAAAAAAATTTCCACCACTGATAAACAATTTACCCGTGTGTCTTGTTTCTTTTACTGGTACTAGTGAATGACCAAGAACTAAACATAAATCCTGAAATCCCACCATGACATTAGAAGCAATATGGTAATTGGAACCTTATTTTATTATGTTCTTGTTTTATCCAAGAGATGTATTAACTATTTATTATGGTATTGTATGTGGTTCTTTTTGATAAGTTGCCACCCTTTATTTTAATCCATTCAGTTTTCATAACCGGGATGCCAAATTAAAGTGGTTTCTTATACAAAATGCTAAAATGGGTAAATTACATTTCAGTGCATATGATAACAGTAGGCTTATGCCTACTTCTTTCCCCTGTTGCCTTCTTTTTCAAGGGAGAAGCTATGGTAATTTTAACCATAGAGAAATACATTTTAACAAGCCAAATGAAGTTCTATGATGTGAAGCTTGTATGTTTTTGTCTGACAAGGTGTGAATGCTTGAGTGCAGTAAGCATCTTGTTTGACATAGATTGATATTCTCGATGTTTTTTTAGTTTTAAGATTTTTAAACTTCAAAGTTGAACCATGCACTACCAGAAAGTTTACAACAACTTTTAATACATACTGATAATTTGGTTTCAACCTATTCTGTTATACTTTTTACTTTTTAGTATCTCATGCAGCCATGCTGTATTTAAAATTTGATTTCATTACTAATATCCTATTCAGTTATAAAAACTGATTTACAAAGGAGGACAACTAAATAAATCTAATTACATAGATGCAGAAACAACAATAAATTACTTTTTCGTAAATATTTGAAATAGTAGCATTACAACAACAATGCATTTAACACAAGAATTTTGGTAACAAATTGAATGATATTATATGCATTCAATGAATGAATCAAATATAAAAAAGGGTGGAGAATGAAAAGAAAAGAAAAGAAAAGAAAAGAAAAAAATTCATGATTTGTTATTTGCTGCTATGAATAGGATTGATTATTATGTTTCTATCTCTGTATTGTCTCTGTGTAATCAATAATCTTAATACTTGTGTTGAAATTATTGAAGCCTACAAATTGCTCAAATATAAAAAAATTGGTTGTAATTTACATACAAGAAAACTAATAAAACTAAATTAATATGATGCTTTTACAAGTGTAGTATATTATCTGCGCTTTACTTATTATTTTAGGCGTATGTATTTTTGTTGGACCTTTCCCTATTTCCAAACCAACAACATTCATGTGGGGGGGGGGGGGGCATTAGGGAGAGTGACTTGTGCTATTTTTGTTTCCCTGGTTGCCGGTTAGGCCGACCTGATCCCCTGATCCAACTTCTTCACCCTCCTTTTCACCTGATAACTCTTCCACATTTTGCTGCTTGATTACAATGCAACCCCCCAAAAACTTTGTTACTAATTAAGCACATTTGTCTTTTTCAGGATTGATGTTGGTTTTGGGTACCATTCTTTCAAGTTGATGTTTTGAATTTTGAAGTCCACGAAACCAAAACGTAATGAAGTGAAATGGCTGAAGCTACTTACTTATTACATTTGGTTTACTCTTCATAACGTGGATTTATCTTCCTCTACATGGCACACCTGACTGAACAAGACCTGTGCTTTGATTGTGATTCCTTCCTCCTTTAACATTTGCAAAACCTTTTGCTTAAGAGAGGTCACTGAGGCTTGCGCAGAGACAAGTTTAGTCGCTCAGCTTTCAGGTTTTTCCGGGTAAATGGTTAACATATTTCACAACAATGTTAATAAAGGATCAATCTATGAGATCCAGTACGCATATTTTTAGATTGATTCATCACTTTTGAATTTTAAAAATCGTGAAATCTCCATAATTTACTCAATTTTGGTGAACTTGGGGAAAGTATTTCAAGTCGATAGATTTTTTTAACACACATTTTCATACTGGATATCAACGTTTAAATCAATGTGAGTACTCGCGTTCATTTGGTTTTATTGTAAGAACGGTTTGGCAGGAATTTTCTGAATTGAAATCCTTGTTTTTGATTTTTCATTCTTTCACGTTTTGGACTTGCGTCTCGCGTTGAATTTTAGCAACCAAGTATAGATATCAATATAAAGGAACTCTATTAACATTCATGCAAAATTTTGTAATGAATAATGATATATCAAGGGGCGTCGACTCCGTGGGAGCTCAGGGGCTGAAGCACCCCACGGATTGTTTGAAGGTGGTGCGCAGCACCCCTCCAAACATTCTAAATTTTAACAAAATGGCCTGTGGCCTGTGGCATTTTCTTGTTTGGAGAACAACAAATAAATCTACAACCATAAAATATTATGGTAGACCTTTCCTTGTGCATGCCTAAGGGAGTTAACATTTTAATAAATTTTCAATTGTAGAGAGTATAAAATAATAGTACAACAAAATCAATGGTGGATACAAGGGAGGGCATTACCTTTCTGTCTGTTCGTTGCATCTCTTGATAAAAACCAAACATGAATGGTTTGTTAGCATTGTGCTGTAACAAAGGGTGATAAAGAATGTTTTTGGTGACCTTGGGATTTAGGGGGGAGTGACTGGCCCCCTAAAGTTTGAAAATGTATGACCCGGTACCACGAGGCAAACCTTTAAGTGGTAAGCTTACATGGCACCGTCATCAAAAATATCAATGCACAGTGAATTATTTTATTTTTGTCTTCTTCCAATGTGTTGGTTATGAAGGTTTTTTGCTCCCTGTTTAGAGTACACCACCCAAGCCTGTGATTTGTATCCTTCGGGATGTATTTGCTTTGTTGCATTACCATTACGAACGAAGCAATCTATCCATACTGGAAGAAGTATGAACAAATAAAACAATCTGCATTTATCGACATTGTCTACTCATTCGGGTTAAAGAACGAGTTATTATATCATAAAAATATAATAGATGATACAAAATGTAGAAAGAATTGTTTTCCTTAATATTTTATGTATATTACTATGTAACATGTAACTGTATTCTTATATTTCCTGGTCTGATTGTTAATATATATTTATTTCACTGCCTCCTAGATGTTGTTCGTGGCTCCTCGTTGGAGCCACGAGCAACATCTAGGAGGCAGTGATTTATTTACTCACTTTGTTTAATGGGTAATAGGGAATTTGCATAAGTTCCCGATATCGGTAAAAGTATGTGCAATATATAGATATTCGTCTAAAAATGATATAAACGTTAATTTAAGGTTTTTAAAGTTAATCGTTCAATATCTATTGAGGGTCAAAGTTTGAACTTTTAAATTTCCCGCACATTTATTTTGAAACGGCTGCGGCCTTCATGACGAACACGGCCGCCTAGATAAACAACGAAATTCCCTCCTTTTACCAAAGTCTTTGGTTCTTACAACAATGGGCAACAATAAACAGAAGGTGATGTCCTTTTCCAAGTTTTATAATCAACATTGTGTTTTTACTTATTTCCAATTAAAATGCAGTTAAAGCTTACGTTGTGATATTACTAAAATGTATAAAATAAAATATTAATCATATTAGAACAAACTAGATGTCAAAATATGCTTCCACAGCCAAGATAATCTCCGAAAGCGAGTAACTTGATATATCGTTACGTGATTGGTTGATTGGCATCATGGAGGCTGGTGACGTATGACCCGTTTTTTCCCGCCAAAATATGTAGGAAACTTTCACCCTTATTTTATAAATGAAAATATTCTCAAAATCAAGAAAATAAGATATTTTTGTGTAAAGGAAGGTGGCCTTAACCCAGTAGAATCATAAAATAATGTTATGCAAATTCCCTATTGTTGGATGAGCGCAGCAAAGACTTCAGTTTATGTAACAGTCTGATTGTAAATATATATTTATTTCACTGCCTCCTAGATGTTGTTCCCTGAGAAAAATAGCTTGGGTATTTTCCTTTTCTGTTTTTTTCGCACTCTACCGGACAAACTGCGTATGCGATCTTGATCAGGGGATCTTCAAAATCTCTGAACTTAGATCTGCCAAAATTTTTGGTACAATCAAAGAAATATTTCTCATGAATAATATCGTACTTCACGATTTAAAAAAAAATGCCATATTTTCGTGATACTTGGCCCGCGACTGGGCACTCTGACGGCTATTCCGTTCTTGATAAAACTGTATAGGAATGTTCAAAATCACTGAACTTAAATATGTTATGATTTTGGAGACAATCTAAAAAATATTTCTCATAAAATCATACTTTTATGGTCAGCGATTACATGGGTCATTATGACCTCGCCGCCCCGCACCTTTTCGCGGCTGGCACAACGAGCCTTGCGTTTCGGTTCTCGGTCGCCTCGCATTGTTGAAGGCAGACTTGGTTCACTCGCTCTTGTCTTGCTAATGACAAGAACGACATGAAACACTAATCATTGGACAAAAATAATCAATCATAAAAGCTCATCCATCAACGCGACTGGAAAAAGCGATCGCGAAACGGCCTGGTTATTTTAAACTAATGGAGTCGTCTGTTCAACATTTAATTAGCCGATTCTTTTACCGGTCTTTGAGAAGAAAGATATAGTTTGGGTAGCGAAGCTCCCCTGTATTTATCACGTTTCTCTCCGTCCGTCTGTATGCCTAAGGTCCAGAATTTCAATGTCTAGTTAAAATTTATCTGCCAGTTAGTCCTCTCAGTAAATATTTACAAGGCTTCTGATTGGTGGTTGCCATAGTGAAAACAAGTTATGTGTCAGTTAAATTTACTTGCCACTTTAACTGGACATTGAAAAACCGGGCCTAAGTCACGTCTCACGATACAAACAAAGCAGACTTCCAAATGGAATTGTCCTAGAATAAAGGTGGTACAGAATATTTTGTTGGCCCTGGTGGCCAGGGGGATGGGGTTATCCTCAATCAAAAAGGAAATACTTTCGAACCCGGCACCACCACCAAAAGACATCTGTCTGTATTTAGTTTCCTTAGTCCACATAATATCTGTTGATCCTTTCTCCATATTTTGGGTACAATCCCCATACCCTTGTTGACAAGTTCTGCCCCACCCTATGACCAATACCAAATAATTAAAAATAAATTATATAATTTTTGCAGAAGAAAAGTAGTACAAATGCATTTTTTATAGTTACCTATTTATAATTTGCTTTCAAGCAACCAATATTATTGCATACAAGATTTGGACAGCTAGTTTATTTCTTTATATTATGAGGAAGTAACGCATGACTTCTCTGTCTGCCTGTCTGTTCACTGTGCGATGTGCGAGTGTGACACATCAAACCCGAACACGACCTTCATTGAAACGCTGTTTTTTGTTGACGCTTTTCTTCATAAAGGATGATAAAGAATGTTTTTGTCGACCCTCTGGATGAAGGGGGTGGGGATAGCATTCTTTTAGTGGTGAGTTTCCTGTACTCGCCACCTACACAAGATGTTTATGTGATCTTCTTTGACATGTAGATTAAGTACCGTTAGCTTCGATCCCTATTTTTGTTTGGCCTACGCCCGTACCCCAGCGTCTCGAAATTATGTTTACTATTCTTGGCTTGCCCACGTCTGTGATATTTTGTGTTTACATAGACTATAACACACATCATGCATTACTTTTCAGAGTTAATACGAAATGATTATTCCTCTGATTTTTAGTAACTAATGTTCAAAACAAATTCTGGTAGTGGTAGGCCCTATTGAAAAAAAATGTTGCTGTGGTTTCCTAAATCTCAAGGAAAAAGTGATTTGAAACTTATAAACTATTTTCTAATATCATGCGCATTTCAATCAAGTTATTTTAAATAAAGTTATTCTTCACTTGTATCCAACAAATAGTTCAAAAGTAAAAAATTCAACGTTGTAATAATTTGAAGAAAAAAAGAAGCCCGCATTGGGTAACAACCTGTGCATGGGCTACGCTATAATTATATCATTGTTAACATCTTCTGGAGTTTCAATTTGTGGGGTGAAAATTTGCTGTCGATGTTATGAATTCCACTAGAATATTTTATTTTTTATTTGGTTTATTTGGTTTAAAGGCGCTCCAACCGTTACGTCATTATGCACCATTGTAGCTTGGAAAATGTGGTAAGGACAGCTGTAAAAGGACCCCCCCCCCCCTTCCATCCAATTGCATGTGACTGAGTTCTCACGTCGACGATCAGAGCTCGCCACTAGTTTCGGGGAGAGAAATACTTCCTTTCGTAGGTCTACTAGCTGATGTTTGCTAGATGGGCTTGGGCCCATTTTCTCGCCTTCTACCATCGGCAGAGTTATACCCTGGTCCAATATTACCCCGTGCCCTGACAGGGTTTCGACTTGGGGTACGTTTAAGTTCTATTGGAAAATGTGTACCTACTATCTATCTTATTGTACATAAAAAGTTGGCGCTTGCTATCTGTCGTACAGGTAGTGGAAACATTAATATAGGGTGCTGCTTCCTAGTTTCTTTAAAATATCACTGCTGTAGTGTCCGATAAACCAAAGGGCTCGACGCGTTTTTTACACATAGAACTATGTATGCTATAAGTTATCGACACTATCTGATCTAATTATTTTCATTCGTGACCTTGTCACGGACTCGCAGTATATACTAGCTATAATATGCACCCACGGTTCGTGATAATCATCTATTCTTTTATTAAACCAAAACTAATAACTCATTCTCTTCTACAGACTTCAAAACACAACTCCAACTCTTAAACATCAACCATCCCAACCACAACAATACTATTTTCTAAACAAGGTACTTTGATGGCCAGAATGTATCCAACATTGTACAGGCGGTGTCATTCCCCCCCTACAGACTTAAGTTCTTGGTGATTGAATAGATTACTGAGAACTTAAAAAAATTATTATTCTAAGTATTTTTGAAGCATGAAGTCCTCTCGTCTCTGTGGGTCAGCTGCCCGTCGTTGTGGCGATGGGTCGACCTCTACAGACTCAAGTTTTTAGTGATCGAAGATACTACTAAAAACTTTTTTCTTCTCCTTTGTAACCATCAACCACGTCACAATTTTGTTGTTGCTATGGTCATCTGCATCGTCCTGTTTGGATTTTCTTCTGTTAATATTTTTCTGTTTGCATTTCTTTTTCTTTTCCCCTCTTATTTTTCTTCCTTGTTCTGTCAAATGTTTGTGAGACGTTATGCAATATCCAATAAAAAATTTGCACTGCGAATTAAAAAACGCATGTTTGCTCGAGAGGTTGTAGCAGTTGTAGTTTGAACCCTTACTCGTTGACAGCACCGTAAGTCGAGCCTCGAGACTGGCCACTCTCTTGTTGTGTTTCTCTACCAGGTTCTGGTCTTTCCAATTAATAGTCTGAACTTTCTTCTTTGGGTCTGGCTCAATGTTTCTGTTGGGTGCCATGGCCTGACCATTGCTGTCATCTTTTTTGTGTTCATTGAGGGGTTCAACTAGAACACTTTTGATTATTTCGGATCCTTTGAACACCGTGTGTGTTTGTCTATTGCATTGAGTGATGGGAACTACAAATTTATTGCCTTTCTTTTCACTCGACTCTTCCATAGACCTTTCTGTTTCTTCCACATTCTTCTTTCCGTTGATATTGTTACCTATCGGTAAACTAGAGATAGTTACAACTCGAATGACGAAAGGAAGATGCCCCAACTTCTTCATTCTACTTCTAGATAGGACAATCATATCCAAGTCACTCTTTGACCCACTGTCGTCAGATGTAGTCGTTTTTATGGTGCTGAACTTTTCTTTTGATTTCTCATACTCGTCGTCCGCATCTGTGTCATCACCTCCTTTCTTCTCTTCTTCAGGATGTGTTTCCAACTCGATTCTCTGCTGGTTTTCTCTCTCTACTTGTTCTCTCTTGTCTTCATGGTGAGCTTTGAGCAAGATCATCGCATCTAGGCCTGCTTTTCCCCGATTTTCCTCCACAGTTTCTCTTCTAGCTGTTCTTAGTTCCTTGGGGTCAAGTTTTTTCTCTCTTTGCCATCTATCAATGGTAATCCTTTCGTGACTGATTCTAGGTTCTAATCTGGTTGTCCGTGCCTCTTCTGTTACTTCATTATCTTTTTCGCAGTTTTTTCTTCTACACATCTCAATTAATTTCTCCCGGTATAATCTGTCCCAGTGTCCGATGTCACTTGTTTGTTTTAATCCACTGGTTGGGGAGGTGTCTACAAAGGGCCTCCCCCCATTCCGTTTCCCTGACGAGCAGCTCTTATTTCTTGAGTGCGGATGGTAGGAGGTTGATCGCAATCGGAGGAGTAGTGACCCAATCCTTGGCAATTGTAACATTCAACGTCTCTGTTGGATGTTGTTTGAGACTGTTGCATCGTTGTCTCCAGTGATGCTGTCGATCGTCGGCTTGCAGGTAGTACGTCCACTGCTTGAGGTGCATTTTGTGATGGCCTGCTTTCTCTGGGTACGGTGATCCTTCGGGGACTGTCCTCAGATTCGAGATCACGCTCTATTTGAATAGCTCGAGTCGTGAGCTCGTCGATTGATTGAGGAAGAGGTGCTCGTAGAAATGGGCGTATGCGATTATCAATTAGCTCAATAGTTGTCCTTATTGAGGCAGAAGCCGGACGGTCCTTGTATAGGCGTTGATGCAGCAGTACCTTTTGTTGAATAAACGTTTCTATTTGTATTCCTTTCTTCTGTTTCTCTCCATGTAAAGCTGCGTACAGGGATTCCAGAAGCGAAGGGTCGTTGAAACGTATATCCATGCTGGATCTAAACACCTTCCATGTAGGTCTAGAATATTGGCGGCCTTGCCACCAACGTTGAGCATCTCCTCGGAGATGACTAGTAGCGATAGCCACCCAGCACGTGTCCAAAATATCTGCATGTGAGAAAATGTCTTCACAAGTCCGCAGAAAATCCTCTGGGTCCTCAAATCCCAGGCCACTAAATGTGGGAATTGACCATGCAAGAAGATCTTTAAGCGGAATACTATCTCAAGGGGACCTAGGGCTACTAACATGGGTAGGCCTATTTGGTTCTGGTGTAGTCTCCAAAGCTAATGGTGGCTCGAGCTTGAGAGTTGCGAGCCAACCCTCTAAATTTTCAATTTTCTCTTGCATTTTTAGCAAGACCTTAAGGATGGTATCTTGTTGTCCATCAATTTGTGGGATGGATTGGGTTGCCAGCCCAAGCACATCTTTCTCCATTGCAACTTCTCACAATGATCTAGTCTGGTTCTATTCAAACCTCGTGGGCCGGGTTCGAGCTCGTCGCACGTGCAGTAGGCCTAGTCCAAAGGTATAATAGTAGAGGCCTATCTATGAACTGTTTCTTCACAAACTCGGATCTAAGGCTGAGGTCTAGCTTACCTCCAGGGCTGGGTTCGTGCTTATCTTGTTGGGCGCCAGTTATCACGGACTCGCAGTATATACTAGTTATAATATGCACCCACGGTTCGTGATAATCATCTATTCTTTATTAAACCAAAACTAATAATTCATTCTGTTCTCCAGACTTCAAAAACACAACTAACTCTTAAACATCAACCATCCCAACCACAACAATACTATTTTCTAAACAAGGTACTTTGATGGCCAGAATGTATCCAACATTGTACATGCGGTGTCAACCTTGCGGTCGATAAAAAATACAAATCATTAAAATTCAACATAATGAAAGGGATTATGGAAGGAGATTGAGGAGGTATTTCTGTTCACGGTTTATTACAAAAATCACTGTTTGTGTTATAAAAGCATACAATTTGAGCGTACCAAGTTTTAATGTGTATCCCATAGAGTCGAGACTGGGTGTTTGTGGCTTTACGGTGTAAGTCGTGACGTGCATAATCTGCGTCTGGATTGATGTGATTTTGATAGAGTCGTTGATGGACATTGGTGAAACGGCAGTGAGCGGAACACGGCCGTTTGCTAATGTATATTTTAGTGACTTGGACACATTCCACTGAAGTACAGGACTGAATAATATGACATTTAATATTTTCCGCGAGTATATACTATCAATTGCATAATTGGTACTGTCCATAGTTTCACTTTCAAATGTTAGTGCGAACATGATATATATATGATATATTATATTATATCTTCGTTAATAAGGAGAGAAAAATTAAAAATTTTGAGAGGTTTTTTTTGTCATTTTAACAGATTTTATCCGTTTTAACGTATATTGAGGGTGCAAAACGGATCGACGGATTTTTATTCCAATTTACGGATTTAAAAAAATCTTCGTTATATGCTGTTTCCAACTAGGGCTGGGCAAAAATCGATATTTCAATGCGATATCGATAAGTGGGAATATTTTCGATGTCGAAATAACTAAATTTACACCAAAAAATGCTAAATTTCGTAATTTTGGTGGAGGTGCCGGGTAGGTAGTCGAAATTAAATTAATCCTGGCTGGATCATGGTGGAGGTGCCGGGTCATAAAACGCGATTGTGAGATCGTAAAAAACGTTTAATGCGCTTATGGTTATACCTTATCAACCCTATTTGGCCTCAAATCATTAAAAATAGTCTTACTCTTTTAATTTGTTTTATATTTTAATTATTTTGGTTTTACATTAATTACATTTAAATATATCGATACCATATCGAAATTGGTACATTTAGGCATTAAAAGGATTTTCAGGGACTTGAGGGTTTCATTTAAGGATTTCTAAGGATTTTTGATGTGCTCAAACTAGATTTTTCTTTTTTCTTCGTAGTTGCCACCATATTTTACATTGCGCTAAACTCCCAAGATTTGTACCCTTTCTCCGTCCCGATCTTTCATTGTTATACTATGACGGTAATATTTGTAGATCTCTATGGCTATGACGCCATAGATAGGTGAATGTCGTTGTTTATAATGCACTTACTACTGCCATCTAGATCGCGCTGTGATATGTAGAGTAGATAGGATTGTATAGCCTTTTTAGTGAGATGTAGTGTGTAGGCATGCTGCTGCAAGGGACGTTGATAATTTTTGAAATTTTATTTTTAAGTGGGGTTCAAACATTGAATCTTCCACAATTCTATTACAATGTTTGAATGTCTTATTTTGACATATTAACTTCTGTATACAAATTATTATTACAAAAATTTAAATATGCTTTTGCAAGTAAATCAATAAGCAAAACTTGTTGCAATTTTTAATCTCCTTGTGATTGGCTGATTAGCAACATTATTTTTCACGTTACGCTCTGTTTTCTCCGACAAAATGACGAGATAAAAAAATGAAAATTTCTGTAAAACAAGGAAATAATTAAACAATTTTATGTACACCCTTGGTCAGTAGTAAATCAATGTATACTATATTGTACATGCCTGTAGTAGACACAACTAGACCCCTTTCATTTACTTATAATCGATGATTTTCATTAGGTATGAAGTAACAATTAGTTACATTATTTATATTTTATGTTCTTTGTATTGATCAATTCTATCGACCTCGCCATTTTTGTTGTTTTATTCTCCACGCCATATATTACGTGACATCAAAATAAAGCTACTTAATACTACTACTGATTTGATTATAATCTCACTCGTATAAGCCTTTGAGAAACTAAATTTGTTTGTAGTATCCATTAACATTATTGTGGATAATAATATGCGCATTACGTACTTAGGATTATCTGGCATTAAATTGTAAAGAATATTTCGACAGTGGTTTTAACACAAGCTGGTGATTGACTAAGTCCGCGTCAATATTTGAAGTTAGTAAGCCTTCCCTAATAGGGATAATAATCGATATTGACAGATATATTTATATGTTTTTATGTGTATATGTTTTTATGTGTATATATTCTGTACAATGTAAACATCTACTGATGAATAACGAACTGAACTGAACTATTCCCATTGACATTTTTATATATGAAGGTTAGGTGATATAGCAGTTACCGCACACGATGTGTTTCGATTTGTGATAATGTTGTCACATATTCTTCGGGCAGACCTCAAGATGAACAACAAACGAAATTGATCACTACCAAACTACACCAACGCAAAAACACAAAGCACAACCGCACAACAGTCGCATACTCAATCTTGCTCTGACAGAAAGATAAATAGCCGGGACAGCTTCCTCTCCCCATGAGCTTAAGTGCTCGGGCGACAAAATTGCCAAGTGCGACCCTGGACTCGAACCTAGACCCTCGGCAACAAGAAAAACTATCCAGCCTGTCATGGAAAGAACGCGACACGCGGTTTGTTTGTGTATAACAAAAATAACTTTGAGGTTTTACTCGAGGTGGAAGTGAATGCTGCTGCGTTTTTTGGGGAGAATGATTAGGCAGAATAATTTTCTTATTAACAATAAATTAAAATGGTTTAGTTTGGTTTGTCTGTAAACAATCACGGTGGAATTGATGATGATGTTTAATAATACATTCCTGAAATAACCACCCCCCTAGGGTTGGATGTTTTAATCTGTGGTTTGTTTTAAACACTATGGAATCGAAATTGAACGATTTTTAAAAAAATTAGCTTTCTAGTCCATAATCATGCAATTACTCACATAGGCCTACGCACAGCTAGATAGATTACACTTATTATGATTTACTCTCGTTATTTTAAATTCAATGTGGTTGTAGTTATTGTCACTAAATGGGATTCAACAGGTTAAGCAGCGATTTTGACTTAACATTAACACGTTTTAAAATTAAACCTCCCCCCCTCCCCCCCCCCATGCACTCACCCAAGTCGAGAACCACGATTGGTGTTCTTGCCACTCGAGCTACCTGCATAGATAGTAAGCTATTCGTACACCCCAGGAACTTAATTGATGTTCGGGTTCGAGTCTTAAATGTTTATAATAATAATTACTAACACACCGCAATATTAGTACTTATCCCCTCCTCCCCCCCCTCCCCCCACTTCATTCAAACTTATGACTGCACACCTGACCATGATCCTGACCCTGACTTATACTAAAGCTCAACCATTCAACTTGGTCGTGCATAGAAAGTTGCATCCATGTTTATCTTTCTAGGCTAATATGAGCACAATATCGTTTGTCTTGTGTGAACTGTGGGCAATGCCAAGTTTATAGTAAGAGCAAGTTTTGAAGTAAGTAAAAGCTGCAGTAATGGTGGGGGGGGGGGGGAAGGGCAGTGTGTAGACATGCAAATTTTAGCAAATACTGAATGCATATTTTTTCCATTGGCTATTGTCCAGCTGAACGTCTCTGGTTCGCATCTCACTTCACACAGAAGATTGGTTATTTCTGACGTGTGCTTAAATTAATCAATACTTGGATTGGATGTGACGGTTATTTTGGAGACATTCTTGCCAAAACGAAGCACACAAGCAATTATAAAGTTATTATTTATTTTAGAAATTGTACAGATAATCGAATATTACGGTGCACAACCTCATAGAAAGTTAGAAAAGGGTCTCCCACTGAAATTTAGTTATATGCAACTAATGATAGACTAAATACGAACTTATTTTTGCTTTATTTAATTTATGTATCGTAATAAAGAATTGAAAACTTGTGCTACACAAAAATCTAACGTATGTTTCGAAATGTTTTTGACTGAAACAAATGAAAATACATTGCCTGTTGAATGTAATGTAAGTTTATCTCCTTGAGGCTTGGTTTAGACCCAGATGGTTACTATTAATAAACATCAATAACTTAACTCTCAAACAGCAAAAGTAATAGTTCTAATGTGTTTTGTACCAATCGTTTTGTTTACCGGTGGTTTTATCCGCGCAAGAAAATTCAAACATGCTGTTTCATCTGGTTTCAAGTTGAACGAAAACATCGCAGGCATCTCGGGGTACATGAAATATTTGCCGTGTAGCAATAATACATTTTATATTTTTTATTCCGCTAGACAGGTTTTAATGTCTTACAATACCAACATATTATTCATCTTCATCCATAAATATTTTTAATGTAGAATAAATATAGAAATGTAGAAAAGTATGTAGAAGAAATGTACACAAGAACTGTTTGCATGCTCAATGCTTAGTGGCGTTAGAGTGAACCTGATGATTGGAGGAGTAAGCTATCTAGAGAGAAACAACCTACAAGATTGAAGTGATGGGGGGGGAGGGGTAGCTACCCAGCCCACTCTTTCTGTATTGCAGTTCAATCGTATGTCTAATACGGCCACAGATATGCAACCTCTATTATATTCTGGTCTCGTGATCGATTCACTTGTCTGTTTTCACTTCCATCAAGGTATGTAGAATAACTAGGTGCAAGGAATTACAAAAAAACACAGCGTTCTCATTTGAATTTTTCGTGTGCTAGAGGATGCAATGAATAAAACATTAGCCTCTATCTGTTCTTAACCACACCTAGCGTCATGTTTTAGTGTAATAAAAAAGATATATACACTTGCATACATGCAACATCAGGCATTCACTTTCTATCCATCTTATTTACTGCCCCGTGCAACTTCTTCGGCACCAAACAGTAGATATCTGTCATTGTATTTAGAGAGTCATCGTGTTTGCAGTTTGATGTTTGAGTGGGCGTTGACACCACTTGGTTGACAGCCATAGCGAAGCCGTGCCCAGCCAGCAACCAATCACAAGAAGGTAGGAGCTATACGTTTGGCTAAGAAGCATTGCATAAAGTTGTCAATAAAGAATACATAGACACCTCTCCAGTCGTATAGTTAGATTATCAATATTTTTGGAAATCAACCCAATTAATAAATTCATGAATATGGTCAATTTTGAACTTTTCAATAAAATCATAAATCTTGAAAATCAACTAATTTCTTTACAATTATTTACAAAAAAGCTAGAGTCCTTCGTGTCAGATTCCATGACAACTTTTCATTAAGTCAAACATCTGTGTTGTCAAGTTAGCCGATTGATCAGGATGTCCTATAATATGCTCTTAAAGATCCAACTCGACGAGAGATTGAACCCGGGTCTTCCTCTAGCTGCTGACATACATGTTATTGTGGAGTAATTAGCAATTGACCAATAAGATGGTCGATATCTGAGCTGTCCGAACAGTCGAACCCACTGTGTTGAAAGTAGTTACCTGCACCATAGGTGAATGTTCTCCGATCACCCGTTTTATGGTGCAGCCATTTCCCGCTGACGACGTGTAGGTGTAAAAGCTTCTGTTTACAGTAAATGCAACGTGCTCCTCTAAGCGATTGGTGTCTGGGGAACAGTTTAGTCGCACAAGCGCCGAGTTCAATCCAATCACAATCAAATATTCATCTGCTGTTTGTTTTGCCTGACTACGTTGGAGTCCTCCATGCGTTGCCATGATTTATGGATGTACTTCTACTGACTCCATCTCGTCAACAAATAGGCCCCTGTGACAAACATTTTTTCATCTGCTTAGGCTATATATATGAGTGCCCTTTTGACATAAATCGAAAGAATGAAGAATCAACAAACTATCCGTACACCGTACTACAACTTAACTCAACAGCGATGAGAAATCTTCTTCAGGAGATAGCCTCAAGGTGTCTGTATTGAGGTATGGGTTCATAGTACAGTAAGGGAGTGGGAAATATCACGTTTACTTCTTACACCCTATAACTTTTCAATGGAGCGAAGCATCACTTTTCTGTGTCACATCTCACGATAAAAACGAACACTACCTCCGAGTCACATACAAATATTCAATGATATTTAACATCTATAGTAGGCTAGATCCCCAGTCTCCAATACGTCCGCACAGGCGCGAGCGTACCAAATTGAAGCGTCAATTTGATCTTTTCAAGATGGCGATTTGGCGTTTCAATTCATGCTTTACATTATGTTTTAAATGCAATTCAGTATTTTTCTGGATTGTTTTATATGGTTTTAGCTTGTGCATCATGGAATGCACAAACAGAAACAATAATACGTTATTGCATAAGGGAATTTAGTAATCATTTGGTGTTAATGGCTAATATGCTCACCTGTCAACCTGACAGCCATCTTGAAAAATATTTGAGCTACAAATCGCTCCCATCTACTTTAACATGCAAACTGACCTTTTCAATATGGCTTCAAATTGTCACGGAAGTGGTCCGAGACTGGGGATCTAGCCTACTTTAGATGTTAAATATCATTGCAAATATTTTATTTACACTGCCCTTCAAAGAAGATTATATCATGTTTTAAGTGAACCGAGAGGTGTGAAAAATGGGACATGTCTGAAGCCGGACCCACCAGCAAAATAAATTATCATAAACGATTCCTGTGTCATGGTATAGTGACAGTGTTGTGAAGGGAATGCTTAAGGGCTGCGTGAGAGGACACAACCATTAGCAGTTGCAAAAAAATACGAAATAAACATTGGAAAACACTCAGACAAGATTGCTGGGGCGGTGAGTATCGAACCAGAAACCTTCTGAAATAGTCTCGCGAATTAGGTATGAGTTATTGATTGGCCGTGTTTCTAAAATCAGTAAGAAGTTTTAACACAGACAGAAGAAATCACAAGATCGTGCTCGAGACCATTAACCACATTCTGAAATCCAAAAGAACGTTGTTGTTGTCTTACCATTAGAAACACCAACATATCTAAATCAGTAATAATAAGCGTCTAATATGCAAAGGAAAATATAATACCAGGAAATATTTATAAATAGTAGGAAACGACAAGAATCACTGCTGTTTGAGGGTGGAAGAAAAATGTTCTAATGTACTGAACTAACTGATTCTCATTTGAAAAATACCAATATAATTTAAAACTTCTACTTTAAAATTGTCATTTAGACTTTCTTCCAAGAATTTATTATCTGAACACAGTCTTGTGAACAGCATTCTCTTAAAACACATCGTTAATTTAAAATGTCTAGTTAATGAAAGAACAATTTTAACATACAATATATTTCGTCTCGATTAGCCAAGTTGCATAAATATGAGACGTAAAGCAATATCCAATCAATCAACATACAATATAATTAAACTAAAAATATAAGAACTTTTTTTGTAAAATATTGTTTTTGATTACACATTTTAAAATAATTGCATGTTAATCACCATGGATGCGTGATACGAGTGTGACACATTCCACCATGTCCCCTAGCGTTGAGCGTCTATCAAACTCAGGCCTATTATTACCTAAGTGGCTACTGGTATCGTTTTCGGATCCTGTTCGTAAAACGATCATTGGAAAGATGTGGAATGGAATGGACCATGCCCTATCATCACACACCTAAAGTGCGTCTATTACTGGAAAACGTAATTATTATTATTATTTTTATTTTAGAAATTGTACAGATAATCGAATATTAAGATGTACAACCTCATAGAAAGTTAGAAAAGGGCCATGAGGCCCCAGTCACAAAGTGTCTAACTTACTATGCTTAGTTATACGTCTTAAAACCACACTATAAAATACAATAGAAATAAATTAACAAATAATACAAAATTAGATGGTAAAAGGTGAACAAATGACAGTAAACAATAGCTAGTAAAGGGTGAACAATGATGGTATGTTACAAAATGTATAAAATGAGATAGTGAAAGGGTGAATAAATGATGGTGAACAATTGACAGTCAAGGGTGTACAAATAATGGTAAACAATAATTTGATTACTTCCAGCATGTCATTACTTGATTGATGCGTTCTCATTAAGAAATTTTGAAATGGTTCCTAATATCAATATTGAAATGTCTGGAAGTCTTCACGTCAGCCGGTAGAGTGTTCCATAACGATGCAGAACGATAGTAGAATCCCTTTTGATATGATGAAGTTCGTGCACGAGGAGGGATGATCAAAGTTCCTGGGTTATGTCTACGAGGTTTATTGTCTAGAGTGATACGATGAAATGGATTCAGATCTGCAGAACCAGTGATTTGTTGTCGAAGGAACTTCACATGATAAATGATAGACACCCGTGAATGTATGTAGGCTAAGCACGTACACAGTAAAGTCAAATGCTTGGTGAGTGTGACTATCAATTTCTGCTTCAATAACAAACAACAGTGTACATAGGGTTTGTTATAGTCCATACCATATCAATAAGTTCTGGCGTAATGTAGGCTGAATGAGAGACCCATTTTCCGATATTTTTGTACTGGGTTGTAAACGTCGATCATCTCAATAAATTAAAAGTGCATATGCTTTCCTTCTCAATGAAACAGACTAGCAGTGAGTAGAAGAGTTTCTGTCCATCAATTTCATCACGAGATCAATAGTTTTATTTCATACACCAACTGTTAAATATGTCAATTTAATGTTCTGTTTTTTTGTATTTTTATTTTTATTCATAAAAAACTTTTTTGTTAATAATTTTTACACAGCCATATTTATAATTTTTTGGGAAATGTATTTTGTCTTGTCTGTTGTGGTGTTTTAATTGTTAATTTGTTTGATAAAGACTTCTGTAAAGAAGTGGAAATATTACCTTTTAAATAAAGATATTATGTATAAATAACAGTGAAAAGTCCAATGATTTGTATTGTTAAAGTTAATACCTGTTATAAAGTTTCATTAAAAAAATAGCAGTGAGTAGATTACAGTATATATATAAAATAATTATGCGATGTAGTGAATAGAAAGTATGCTAAAGTCGGGCCTGTGGGTCCATAGATTTAATTGATTTGCATCCTCGATAATGATGCCTGATGCTTAATGATTGGCATATTTATGACCTAAACAAAATTAAGGACTTTCTATTAGTTCACATTATATCCGGCGTCGGCGTGCTTCTTGGTTTGGTTTGGTATATACACTAGTGTTAGTCGGCCATGCTGTGTGGAATTTGTCTCAATTATGTAATGTGTAATTTTCCCTTGTCTGTGTAGGTGTATAACCACCAAGCAATGCAGTTCTCTTTTCATAATCATCCTTGAACTTATCTCCTTCGCAGGGTCAAGTTCTCGACACTATTAACATATTGTTAGATTTATCAACGAGACACAAACAGGATATACGTTTTTTAAGAACGCCCATTCTGACATTTTATTTAGTCGGCTATACTGCTAAATATTAAGTGTATTCAACTTGACCTTGTCAAGAGAAATTTTCTCAATGTAGTACAATCAGTTATGGAAATTGACAAATTATATATTTATTTATTTCTTTTCAGGTGACGATGATGAAGTTATTCGGGATTATTTTCGCAACGATAATAAAATTCCATTTGACGTCCGTGCCCAAGCCGCCAGGATTCACGGTGCTCAGACCACGTTATTACAACAAGAACATGTTTATATTCACTGTCATAAGTTATTAACCTTCACGATGTATTGTGTTGTTTATCGTGCTTATATGACGGCTATAATCCAAAGAACGTTGTTTCGAACCCAGCGTAAGGCATGGATTTTGACCAATTGCGCTTAATCCTCTTCTCTTTTTGGTTTATTTGGATTATGGACGCGTCAACCGTTACGTCATAATGCACCACTCTAGCCTTGGGTAGGAGGGGAGGAGGGGCCCATGCTGGTCAGAACCAGCCACGGGTAAGGGGAGGAAAGGGGGTTCTCACGTCGCGGTCCTCATTGTCTATGTCATCGTTCGTGGTGTCATTGTCGTCATCGTCGTCGAGGGGTCCTCAAGGGAAGGGGACAAGGCCCCCGACGACGATTGCCAGAGCTCGCCTCTATTTTACTTTATTTCTTTATTTCCTCTATTCTTCATACCAGCTGATGTATGCGAGGTGGACTTTTTCTCTTGAATCGCTTTTTACGATTAGCAGAGCCATGCTCTGGGCCAATTCTACCCCGAGCCCAAACTACGCATTGTCCTTTGTAAGTGTGTCCTTTGTAACTACGCCGACAGAGTTAGCTCATGCGTAACGCATGGGACTCTGGCTTGGGTGGTCATGGTTTGAATCCCGTCACCGGCAAACCCCACTGAAAGTTTTATCTGGATGGCGAGTGGAAGAGTCCTCTAAAACACGAATACCTTGTTGGGTATTTGATGTGTACCCTACAGCGTGCATCCTTAAGAAAGAGTTTTTTTTTTAGCTAATGTTCGTGTTATTATTTGAGCAATTTATAATAATACTGATCTGTTTAAATAAAATAAATAAATGAATTTGTATTTAGAGTGTACCCACTCAGTCGTATAACTGATTTTCAGTGGGGGACAGTAAACCAAAGTGACCAAGCCAACCCTGTAGGCCCCGACGCAATCGACGAGTGAGCGCGAGAACCAACCAAAGATAATATTTTTAACAGGAAATATAGCAATCAGTGGCATGGTCAGTGCGAACACCCGGGGATCAACGCCAGAATAAACACGGCCGATTCAGAACAACTTTGAATATTATGTGCCTCGTTGCTAGGACGGCTCCAAAGTCACAGTTTGCTTTATTTTGTGTCGTTTAGGTTCTTAAATTCATCGTAATTATGTTAAAATTACTAAAATAGTGAATGAACGTGAAATTTATTAATAATTTGGTAGTGAAGTATAGCATCCAGCCAATCAGATTGCTTGAGGATGTGGAGGTATAGCTTGAAATCGCGCGGCAGCGTCTTCTCTCGAGTCTAGGAGGAATCCGGGTATGCGCTAGCTGCTAGAATGCACTCCCGTCATCCTCTGGGTCAAGGGCGCTGAGGTAGGCTGCGGAGAAAGTAGGCGCTGGACTTCCGTCATCTCCACAAACACCACACACCGAAATGATTGTGTTCAAGCCTTGATGTAACAACTGGATAATTGCTAAGTACAGAGTTTCTCGGCGAGCCGCCCCAGGGGGACTCGAAGCCACACGCGATAAGGGAGATCATCGAGTCCCACGCGTATCACCGATATTCTCTCTCTATCATCGTCTCAACTCAAGTGTTTAATGATGCATTTTATATTGCGTCACATTCAAATTTCTCTATTTCCTCGTATGCGAAGGGTGTGTAAATAATTTACCAGTTTATCAGTCACAGTTTTCATTCACTATTATCCGAAGATCAAGAAAATAATTGTAAACACAAATTTCAATTTCGATATCCGATTTAGATCTACCGAAACGTCGAACTTGTCAAGATTTTCATCTCAAATTTAAACTAGTTATTTATAAAATCAATACAAACATTCCCATTCAGCGAATTCGTACGATATAGCGGTAACACGTCGCTTAAACGAGTGTTCTAATTTGGGAGGTCGTCGGAGCGGTACCTGCCACGGGCAATCCTGACTGAAGATTTATTTCAAGGGTATCGTCAGTCAAGGGTGAATGCTGGGACTGAGTACCACGACTGCCTTAGGAGATTCCCAGTCTTGGGGAGGAACGCGTTCCTTTTCTTAGATCAGGAACGTGTAACGTCAAAGTTACTACTTCGTGGGAACTTGGAACGGATTTAACGTTCCTTTATAAGTTCCTTTCGCCGTCGTAATCCCGTCGAATTCCAGTACCTGATATCGTAAACTGCAGTATGTAAAATATTAATGTGACATCTTTTGTTTTCGAAAATGACGCCACCCTTATCAGATGGCCTGGGACTCACTTTAATAAATATGAGTAATGATAAATTAACTCTTTTCACATTTATTATTGTTTAAATCAGTGATGGTATAAGGAACATGAAAGGAACTTAGTTCCTTTTGAGGAACGAGGAACGTTTCAGTTCCTTTTAAGGCAGAAGTAACTTAACTTTTTCAAAGTTCCTTTTTTGGGGGAACGTGCCCAAGACTGGAGATTCCTTCCTGACTACCCGAATGTCCAAAGCACCTATAGTTAGCTACCGGAAGAGGGCTTCGAAGGTATGTGATGTGCTCCCCTCAGAGGGCTTCGTTTACTTATTTATTTATTCTACAAGTAGTACAATGTTGTTTTTCTATACTTCGTATAAAAATAATGATGAAACCTAAAGATTGTAGCTTTTTAAATGCAAACTTGAATATAAAGACAAGCACGTTGCTATCAAAACTTGCAATCTGCGACACGATACACACAACACAATCCTGTATGATTGTATAAAAAAGAACTGCAGAACTGCTAAAGCATCTGGTAATGATTTATCATATTTTCCTTCTTATCTTGTTTACGTTGTTCTTGCAAACATAGTAAAATAAAAGCGAACTGTTAAGTTGGTTTATTATTCTATGTATTCGTCGTAATTTATCGTGTCTCTAATGTTAAATATTGGTAAAGAGACGAATCGCTTCAGATCTAGATATTATATTTAACCTCTAGTTACCATTCTGGTATCAAATTAGATATTTAAATTGTATAATTAATTTTTAATAGTTTTCCCTTTTTTAATGTTGCATCACTAATTAATCTAATTTTTTCGGATTAAATGTGGAGTGGAGAGCCTATATGACCAACTAACGTTTTGCAACACCTACATATAAGATACGCAATTTAAAAATTGTCATTCGCAATAACGTTTTGTGACCTTATTTAATCAGGTGGCCAGCCAGCACTTAGTCATGTTCCCATACTGTGAAGCTGACACTGACAATGAGAAACAGCAAAAATGGATTTATAAACAAAACTAAAGCCAGACTTCCAAGGCTGAATCGAGTAAAAATATGAGCGATTAACTTGGATTAAAAAACATCGCTCCATGTTCAAGTTATGCTGAAGGCCATCAAGGTGTCTTCTTTATCTGCACAGCGGTGTTCTTGGTAAAACGTGTGCACACATTACGAAAAAATATTAATCTTATAACAATGTGAACATAAATTTTGAGAAGTGGATCTGTAAATTATAGCGACTTAAATATACGCTACCACTAGTGTTCATTCATAAAGTCACTGTATACTTAGCTAAACACCATTCCCCACAACGCAACTAACAAATTCCAACTAGGTATTTTTGTAAATTTGGTAAATTGTATTAATTTCGTTAATTTGTTAACTTTTTAATTTTGTAAATTTGGGTGAATTTGTTAAATTTGTAAATTTGACATTTTTTAATTTGTAAATTTGATATTTTGTAAATTTGTTTTTGGTATTTTATTGTGGGGTGTATTTGTATTGAAATTGCTATATTTACTAAATAAAAGAAGGATAATAATAATAGATTATCCACTAGATGATTTTATAATATTTCATGGATATTGTATTGAGTATTGTTTACATATTAAACAGAAAAATTAAGAGTTTTCAGCGTAATCATATACTCAATAATCAACTGAGGTCTCTGATTTGGGAGGTCTCAGGATCTACCCGTCACCGGCAATCGTGACTGAAAGTTTGTCCAAGGTTAAACTGGGTTAAACCAAAGATTAGTCGACTAATCTTTGGTTAAACTTATGTACCATAAAGAAGGTATAGCTGTATGAAAAAGTTTGAAGTATTATATTAACTGTAATTGCATTGATTCTTAGCTGATGTGAGTTCTGCTATGACAGGATATATTGGAACATGCTGGGTTTGGTCGGGTGGACGGGATGTCTATCGTAACATGATATAAACAGCGATGAGAATCGCAACACGCCGTCCGCCCGTGCCCACAACGGGATTCGAACCTTAATGCACTAAAGCCACGGGTAATCAGACGCGCGCTCACTCCCCCGCCGACCCTGTAAGTTGTTATCAACCACCCATGAGTTGGAAACGTGAGGGATTGAGTTTTGTAGCAGACTAAAAAATCGACTCCTCTGGGAATTGAATCCAGGTCTTCAATCTCTCTGGGTGGATGCTGTGAAATATTATTTTTCCTTGTATTGGGAAGCAATGGATTTTCCTATCGTTCTTTACACTTTAGTGGGTTTTGATGGCCGCAGAAATACCGTCAATATACGTCCGGTTGTCGAGTGTTCGCGGCAAAAAGCAGAGGAAGTGGCGTTTCACTCTGATGTCAGCCACCCCCGATCAATCACTGGACAACGAGTCTTCTCAAGGTTGGACATATTCTTTATTGCGTAACAACATTAGTAATTGCCAACTGACGGTGAAGCTTAGCTGTGTAAAGAGGGCACAGAAGAAAGGGAGCCTATCTATAATACCGTGACACTAATCGACTACATTAACCATGTAGTGTGGTTAAACATTTATCATCTCTAGATTAATTTCTTTGGGTTATATTGGTAAAACAGTTTGTTTTTCATCGTTGAAAAAACTTTTCCAGTATTTGGTACACCTTTGTGATTCTGATAACGAAAGTCGTCGGAGACAGAAAATGAAATACTCGGTCTGAAATTGCATTAGAAATATAATAATAATATGGCAAAATTAATTGGTTTTCATTTATTAGACACTTTTTTACATTCACTTTATTTTTATTCGAAACATTTAGACACTTCCAGAATTAAATTTAAATACGTTCTCTTGACCCATAGCGACCGATGGCTCCGTCCCGGTCCACTCGATGTCATTTGGCCGCCTCTTACCTTCTGACGAGGGGACACAAAACACAAACCATACCCGAAATGCATGAAAAACGAAATTTCAAAATGTTGTCATCTTTGAGAAAAATGTCGAAAATTTTATAATTTTATCAACATTAGTCTTTAGGCAACGAATTTTAGTATTACATTGACACATTGATAAAATACATTGGATGGGAACAGCAATGTCAACACTAAGTCCTTGTGTTCCTATATAACTCGCAGTGTTTTTGCTAATGGACAATAGATTTAAACAGTATTACAAAACAAAATTGTTTATGATAAAGTATTTTGCGGAAGATGGAGAGTGATACGATCAAAATTGCAATCAATCCTGGTAATACCATTTTATTGGGTCGATTGGTATCGCTTATAAAAGATAAATTTGGCTCAAGTCTCAATAAACAAAACATCAATGCAGCTATTTTTCTTACTTTCTTACGCTGTATGAAATTGTTAAGGGATTCCATGATTTACGTGTATTGTAATGTCTTTCTCGGACCTTTTCGGTTGTCGGTATAACTTAGAAAACTGGTTTCGCTTAAGATTAATTGTAAATTTGGTAATATAACCTATGGCGAGCTCAGTGTAAAAAGTATCATTCTAAAGAATGTTTCTTAGTTTCGAAACGCAAAGTCATCCTCTGAGTGTCAATGAAAGCGCTCTGCTCTCACGGCCAACTGGCTGCGGACGCAATCTTAATTATAATTAAAAGAATCGTAAAGGTTATCGATGATTTCATCCTGACTTATACAGTTAGAACCATGACAAAATAGAGTCACATTACACGTTTTAAAATCTAAAATAGTTTGCATGAATGTATGCCATTTACATTTCTTGGCATTAGGCCTAATTTAAAATATAAAACTAAATGTATAAATGCAGTGGCGTAACTAGCCCTTGTGTGGGGGGGGGGGGGGTATTTGGTAACCACCAAATATCAATGGTCTGCACGACTAGTTAAGATAAATATATAAAATAAATAAATTTACGGATAAAGTACACGATTGGGAACAATGGGGGTTTGGGAGATGGACCCCTAGTTGATTCGGGTCTGGGATGCACAGCCCAGAAATGATTCTAGAGTGTGATTCGAGTATTTTTGACGAGTTTTTATGACAAAAACCTATAAAAGATGTAGGAAAAAATTGTAAATTAAAAAATATATCAATATATTTATATAATATTTTAGTAAATACCTCATGTCAAATAAAAATTGTGCGCCCCCTCCCCCCCATTACCCCGTAGTTACGCCACTGTGTACGTGCAATATAAAATGTTAATTTATTCTTTTTTAATAACGAATAGACGTGAATTCCTAAGTATAGTATTTTTAATTTCAAATCATGCCATGAAAAAGCGTTTATAATGTTTATTTGTCGTGATTGTGAAGGATAGTCGACGAAACCGTGAAATCGCAAGGTCTGACAACGAGGCTACTTCTGACCGGGTGGTCATCTTCACTTCACAGGAAACCCAATGGGAAATTTACTAAATGTATTTGATTGGTTTTGAGCTGTACAATTACTTGTGTGCGCAGCTCAATGGAATGTAAGTTAGGTCACTAGAAAGTAATGTGAGATATTGTGCCACTATTCTTGTAAAGATAACTTTCTATAGGTGCACATTGTGGGGTTTATTTTTCGTCACTTTGCAAATTTTAATAAAAACGTTTTAAGTAGCTTTTAAAATATAACAAATGGCAATATAGAACAGAACTGCTGATAAAAAACGTTGATATTTAAATTAGGCACATGATGATGGTGTGGTCATGTAAAGGAGATGATAAGGATATAGCCACAATGATAAATTTTTAAATTTTTAGTACAATCTAAAACTTACAAAATCTATCCCGATCGGGATATTGAGAAGTGTGGATAACTTTAAGGATAAAATAGTTGTACAGGATGGTGATAAATATTGTAAAAGTCGTCTAGGTATGTATATGGTGGACTTAGGCCTACTTCAGTTGTAAAAGGTTTCAGCAATATAACACACGTTTAGCACCTTAAAATTAAGGGTTCATTTAGGATTAACGGCAGAGCTGATCCAGAGTTGGTCCAACTTTATAGCTATCACCGACAGAGGTGAATAACGTTTTAACGGTGAGATTTGGACGGTCGCGGGTTCGAATCCGGTCACCAGCAATTTTGACTGAATGTTTTTCCGAGGTTTCCTTTTGTCGTTAGGGCAAAACTCTACGTTTGATTGCCATGCGTTTCTTCTTGTGGGTATTTTCCTTCAATAAGACTGTTACAGATTGTTGTTGGTGACCATGGGGATAAAGGGAGAGTGACTAAACACGCAGAAAGTTAGGAAATTCACGACCCGGCACCTCCACCATTATACTGAATGCGAGAACAAGCGACGAACATTGTTTACAATGACCATTCATCCATTTTGAACAAACAATCTTTGAAAAACTTCCAGTTTAGATGTGCCGTGTCCGGAATCGAACGACTTCACCTCCCTACTTGGGTTCTAGGAGTGAAAGGAAGTCGTGTTGAACCGGGAGGAAATCATTCAAGTCTTGTAATGACCGCGCTCACCACTCGGCTCGTCGATGACATCACTGCCCCCTCGATCTGCACAAAACATGTCAGTGGAGCAACTTGCGGGGAAACCACTTACTCCGATCAAATAGTTGGAGGAATTCTCAAATATGTCCCGGGAGACTTTCTCCACGATTAGTCAACACGGAACCTGTCATTTATTTCATTATTTGTTAATTTTAACCACCGCCAAAAGAGGAGCCTTACCGATCATTAACATGCGTGGGTTTACATACCTTTGCCCGGCAAATTATATTTACTAGGCTACACACGATCGTATCATGTTAAACAGCATTACTGTTATCTGGGACGTGTTATTTGGTAGCTGCTCAATTTGGTTAGGTGTAGGTTTACTAATTTGCACACATGTTCGGCTATGTTGCTACTTACCTTTCTTTCTCTACATGGACAGACGTAAATAAAGGGTAGTCATTAATTTCTTTATTCTAACACCTCTTTTGCATATCTTGTTATCCAATGTTGTGGCTTTTGATTGTTGTTATTCATCTAAGCAAAGTCACTATAAAATAATTTAAAAACTATTTTAATGCAATTTTGACTCATTATCATTAAATATTTCGAAGATATATTTTAAATCTACATTGATTTTGTCTTATTGTAATTATTCTTTATTTTATTCTTTCAATTTCTGGTTTATTATTAAGTGGGCATTTATGTAATATAAGATTTAAATTTATTGTCCTCTGTAAGTAGATTTTTTTATATAACTGAATAGGATATTAACAAGTTTAGTGCATAAGACTAGTTCGGCGAATACTTTTTACTTACCCTTTTCCATTAATTTCTGTCTTCGGGTGAGCTAATGATGAAAGTATCCTGTGTGGGAGGGGAAGGAGAGAATGTAGGATAACATAATATTCCTGTTTCTTGAATTATCATATTTATTTAATAGCGCGTCATTGTTTAGGTATTTTGTAACACTAGCGTCAACAAGGATGTAAAATTCAATACCTGTTTATGATATTTATTAAATCGTCACTGTAGCTAAATTTATGACGTCTAGTATACCTACGCATGTTAAGCTGACTGGAAGATGTATGTTAGTGTGTTCGGGTATCGTTTTTCTCGTGTACGCGTCAAACCGGAGCCGCATAGATACTGTGAGAGATATGATCACGAGACTGAAGGCGAGTATAATTATTGTCAATCAAGTATTGAAACAACGCCAATTGTTTTTTTTAAATGTTTTTTTTAATAAATTTACTATTTTATCAAGTATTTAAATTCATCAGAAAATGCATTCATATACAAACTTTTGTGAATTGTTGGGCAAGCTTGTTGCATTTGTAAATTTGTATGTGGCAACGTAGCTAGATATAACCTTGTTAATGATATTTGATCTGAAACCTGCATTTCATTGCTCTGCCACGCACGGACGAAATGCACTTGACCGTGACAATGTCTTGCGAGTGAAATGCAAGATCTTTTCACTTGGCAACTTGATACACGTAGACTTAATTTTTGTGTTTGCGAAGTAGATCTACTCTCCACACAGTGTGTAAGTTGTGGCTTGTAACGAGGACGTTGTCGTGAGCAGGTAGGTAGGGCTGTCAGAGCTGCTCGAGCGACTCTCATTAATTACACATTGTTACTGATGGAGACAGCCGACTAAGCCGGCTCTTGCCAGAATCAATTATACGAGGGAAACTCGATCGGCGACCGCGTTGTGTAGGTCTAACAGTGATTTTTAACTGCTTATCTTTAGCAGAAAAAATACTATTTTTTATCTCATTACATTTTAAAAGGAGATTAACACATTAATTTGAAATGGTTTACAAAATTTTGTTATATTTATTTCATAGTCTTGACTCAACAAGACATAAGCGGATAGTTTTAATTAAATTTACTGATGTACTTGTTAATGAAATCCAAACTATAAATCCTCACACACACTCATCCCTATGTTACGACTTATCTCATCGAACAAAGCAACAGGTAAAGAAAAACCCAGAAAAGCTATTAGAAAAAATGAAATAAATAATAAAATATCCAATACCAGTGACGAACCCTTCAGTACTGAAACATTTCTTAGTTACTTTAGCAATATAGGGAAAGATATGGCAGAAAATATTCGAAGTAAACTATCCACTCAACCAAATGATAACCGCAATAATCAAAATACTTTTAACATCCAACGACATTCAACATCCCAATTGACGAAGAAATAATGTCACATACATGAACTAAAAAGCTGACTCTGCACCAGAATATAAATTAATAAGGGTGTTAATCAAAAGCAATTAAACTATATATCATCAAACCATTTTAATATAAAATAGACCTTAGTTTTACCACGGGATCCTTCCCAAATATTTTTAGAAAGTCTAAAATAATTCCCAATACACAAAAAAGGGGACACACCAATTGTAAGCAACTACAGACCTATATCACTAATAAAGTAATAATAGCAAAAATTCACGAAACTGTGTAAATAACGACTATATGAATACTTTGAAGCTTACAAAATACTATCATCAAATCAATTTGGGTTTATGAGAGACTAAGTACCACAAAATGCAATCCATTCACTATCAGACAATACCGCATCACTCTTAGTATCATACCAAAAAACCATTAGCAATTATTTTATAGATACAAAAAAAGAAAGAAAAAGATCAAGTATTCAAAAAATTAAGAAGAACAGCAGCACAATAATTGAATATGGAATTCCCCAAGGAACTGAACTGGGCCCTCTATTGTTTACGATATTCATTAACGAATTTTGTGCAACGCCAAACTAAAATTCAAAGTCATAGCATTTGCAGATGGAACTGTTCTAATTTTCTTCAGGTAATACCTGGAATCAACATAAAAACAGCTGAGACTGAGATGGGGAAAGTAAAATTGTGGCTTGACGAAAACTTACTAAACGAAGATAAAACATTGTATATTACATTTTCCCCCTTTAAAGCAAGCCAACAAAAAACGGAACCCTCAGAATACACGCAAATACATGTAACACGAACTCTACAGCATGCAACTGTAGCGAAATTAAAAAGACCCTCCATACACAATACCTGGGGGCAACTGTGGACCACATTTAAAATGGGACGTAAGAACATAGATGTGCAAACAATTAAGAAATTATCTATAAATATTACACTCTAGAACTTTCCTTAGCTTGGCGTCTCTAAAAATTGTATATTATGATCTAACTAAACTAATACTACAGAAACGGTATTATTGCCATAGGGGATCGCACGTATAAGAGCATCATCTTAAACCGCTATAATTCATCAAAATTATTCTGAAAATAATTAGGAAAGACCCATCCTTTACCCACAGCAGATCTGTATGAAATAATGCAAAATCTTTGATTAATCGTAATATGTACGAGGTGTAAAAAAAATCTAACAACTACTTGTAGCCACTATTAGTAAAATTAACCATGTAAAAAAAACTAACCATTAAATCATCAGAAATAAAAATAAACTGCTTTGGCTTTTGCTTTTCAAAAATAAAGGGGTTTACTCGGGCCAAAATTACACAATGCCATACAGTCGAAATTCGTAATGTTCATCATTAACCTATATTATTTTATTGACGGAGGTAAATAAGCATATTTGAAAATCCCAATTACAAAATGTGGGAACATTATCAACTTCAAACCCTCTCGCCATCAAGATATATAACATTATCTGTACCTAAATACTAAAAGACAAACTCACATGTCACGACATACTACCTACTTCATCTTAAAACCTATACTAAATCTCCTTTACTTCTGACATGATTGCTCCTACAAACAAGCGTTATTTTCCAAATGGTGATAAGTCAAATCGGCTGTAGGCCTAAGTAATATTATCTTAGCGAATTACGGAACTCTTTCTTAAAATTATAACTGTCACTTATATTGTAAAACTTTAATAGAACATAGGTAAGAGCAGCATTCCTGTTCATAGTATTTTACAAAACTGTAAGAAGGTTATCATAGAGAAGCTATGTTATTACTAAGAAATGCTTCCCTAAAAATTGTAAGTTCAATAAACTTAAATCCTTTTATCCTTAAAATATGTTAATTTAGTAGTAATTATTATAGCTCCTAGTTATAAAGGCAAACATAGACATAGGGTCACACTCACAAGTCTTCTGACTCATGGATGCACAAAATGTAAAAACTGATCATGCAATACGTTTTAAACCTATTTATATACCATTCATGGTTATATCGTGATATGTACAAGTACAACGCATTGTAATTAACATTAATATATTATACAACGCCAATAAGTACTGAATACTGAATACTGAAATTAACGAGAGCGACGGGCGACGTGGAAATAATCCTGTGACAATTTGTTGTTGTGAATTGTGATAAACAAAATATATAACCATAAATTGTGTGATGAAAGATGCGTTATTACTCTTTGGCAGGTCTATAATCTACTAATTTCTATTTAATGTCTACATACAGATTAATCGAAACATAACCAACCCTGTAAATTCCATCTTACTCATAAACAGAAGCGCACAATAGATTGCCAATTAGGGGTCCGGGCAGACTCACCCACTTCACCTCCACAAGTAATTAGGCCCACGCATTAGATTGCGCCTACACCGACGTTTCTCGACTAGACTGCTAGCTAATTTGTCTGGCTAGAATAATGTTATTATACGCATGAAATATAAACCATACCCTCAAGTCTGACGGGGTATGTTTAAACCAGTACCAAATACCAATATTAATACCGTATAGTTAAGCTGGTACAAACCGTGGCGACATGGATGGGTGACCACTCTGGTAATATGAGCCGGTGGTGCATGGTGATTGGGGATTAACTCACTTTCAGCCGCTTGGTAGCTAGGTTCGTGTGGGAACAGCTATAACACCTAGGGGGAGTTCACGAATTATGGAGGTCGCCGCATCGACACTAGCACCGAATCATCCTCACTCAGGGGTTCTTCCACGGTTTCTCTGAGACAGAATGCGAATGTTCGGATCCGATCCTGTTGAATATTCCAACCTTAATTAGACACACACACACACTCAATCACAACCAAGCTATTAGTTAGTAAACCAAGAAGCAATATCTTGGACAGGTTTACCACCAAAAACGTAAATGTAAAATGTAACCTACTATTACTTAATAAAGGTACGTCTTGATATCATTCTGACCATTTCATTCCGAACCCTCAAAGAAATACGTCCGTATTTGATACACATTTTATGGATTACATCTCCTTGTAAGTATTATTAGTTTTACATAAACTGTTTGTTGTTTGGCATATCCGACAGAACAGAGTTTGTCGTAAAAAGTCAATAGGTATGTTGAATACACCGTTAATGCAAAGTCCATGTTAATTCCTTAAGTACATCTTCCTTGTAATGTTTGCAGTATTTATTTAGATGTAAACGTGCTTTGGTAGTCACGTACTACACAACAAAACAACAATGTTCGATGAAAAACTGTTGATATGTGACGTAACAGCGTGTCCTTACAGTAGCGAAATGTATATTTCTTTAAAAACGTTGTGTTGTTAAAGTATCTCTTCTTGCTGGTTGCTTGTCTTTTTTAATTATCCCTCATTATAGTCTGTTTTACATGTATTTGAGTCTAATAAATTATTCTTTACTTTTGTCCTGGGATGTTAAATTTTCATCTGGTTTTAAAAGACTTAAACCCTGGTTGTCTTTTCATACATTTACTTATTTCGCTTCCTTTGAGTCACCTGACAGTACGATCGATGCTCTGTCCTCGGATTGCATCTTTTGTCTGTATCGAAAATAACCCATCTAACAATTATCAGTAATCCTAGTATTACATCCTTCAGCACTTGCAATCAAGTACAGATCGATGCGTCTGTCTTCCAGAGCCATTGACAGCTTCCTGCTCTTTCTACTTTCCTAATTAAAGTTAATCGCGTTGATTACACAGCTAGAAAAGTTTATTCTACTTTGTGCCTTTAGGTAGATTACCATCGTATTAGCCCAACTCTCCTGTGATTCGAAAAGAATTAAAGACTATTACGATAATTAGCATTAATCGAATGCCATTGAGAGAAAGCGAAGGGTGCTCCAAGGCAGTTGGGATCTAGCGTGCTTATAGGGTAAAGACCTTTTTTATGGATATGGTAATGCATGTTTTAGTTTTTATTGCCAAGTGCAGCGAAGGTGGAGCCAAGTCAAGTGCAAGAACGTTCCGTGTCAGAGTTTCTATTTGCTGTAGGCGTACATATTCACATGCCAAATAGTGGATTCATGCAATAGTTAATTCACTGCATATTGTGGTAGAAATATTTTACAATGTGAGATCTTTTCTAGAAGCCTTACTAAATACATCTAAAACTGTATAAACTAGGAAAACGCTTAAGTCCCGCCGCGTTGTTGGATGAGCGTAATTGGTGCATTGAGCTGCCATGTGTTATGCGGATTTTCTGTTATTCTGGAAAAAAATTATTACTAAGTCGAAGAATTTTTTTTAATAAAATAAAGTAATTTTTTATTAATCGTAATTTAAAAAAGTAAAAAATCGTAAAATTGCGATTTTCATAAGAAATTATTATTCGATTGCGCTCAAATTTTACACGAATATATTAATTCATAAAATTAAGGTTCTGTGAAAAAATCATTACAATAGGATAAAGCATGTAGGTGTTATAAGTCAAAGAATTGTTTTAAAAAAGAAAAAAACCTGTAAAATTTCGATTTTCATGAGAAATAATTTTTCGATTGCGCTCAAATTTCACACGAATATCTTAATTCATGAAATTAAGGTTCTGTGAAAAAATATTAAAATCGGATTAAGCATGTAGGTGTTATAAGTCGAAGAAATTTTTTAAAAATCGAAAAAAATCGTAAAATTGCGATTTTCATAAGAAATAATTTTCCGATTGCGCTCAAAAACGTGGCAGTTCTAAGTTCAGAGATTTAGAAGGTATCCATAAAATTTCATTGCAATTGGAGTATCGGTTTAGCCGGAATCGTGTTAACAAACACACAATAATACAAACAGAAAAAAAGAAAAACATTCCGGATTTTTTTCTCCAGTGTAGTGAATGGAATCTTCGCTTTGCTCGCTACGCTCATCCAAAATAAATATATATATATATATATGAAAGGACACTCATGCGAATATGTGCCAATAGTAATATAACACAATTACATCTTCCAAAATCGATACCGATTTGTAAGCATGTTACTTCATTCCTTATTCATGCACCGAAATTATTATCTCACAAATTATCTGTCGCTTGATCATCTCATTAAACACTCGGCTTAGAATTAAGAACCAAGCATGCAAAGAACATGTAAAAAGACAACCATGCTTTACACACTCAAAAGTATTGAGATCTAAATAAAACGATCAACCAAATGGCATTGAGCACTTCTAAATTTCAGCACTACAACCCGTGAAATCACTTCGCCCTCTGACTGCATCAAGTCAATCTTAATCCATTGAATAGGATACTGTTTAGAATGTACGTATTTTGTTGTTAAGAAGTATCAAGCTAGGAGTGCAAGTCATATAGTTTAAACATTAGCAGCATTAAATTTCAATCAAGTACTGGATTATTTATGGTGATTCATCTTCTGTTATTTAAAAATATATTTCATTATTTGGTATTTGAAACTTTCATTTTATATAAAATATTCCGTTGAAACCTATCATTGGGATTATGATCCTAATGTAGCAGAATCCGAAATATTTAATCACGCTGACATCAAACTAACTCATATTTAGGCATGTATCGTGACCTCCACCTCCAAACTAACTGAAGCTTATATGGTCCTTTAGGCCATGAGGGATTCTGAAAGTCAAAATTTATTAACTAAAATGAGTGTAGAAAATATATGTGGTGAAATACTCCAAATGTTAGTGCCGTGGTGGACAAGATTCGGTGATTAGGAGAGCCATGTTCTGTGTGAAGAGACCTCACTTAGTATTGGCCACATATGTTGAGAGAAAGTGACTAACCACAAAGACCAAAATGACACTGCACAAAATATGTTCGTGTTTACAAAGATTGAGTCCTTGACGTTACCAGTAGAGTCCTACTTAGCCTTGCCCAAATAAAAACTACGTGGTTATATTATTTTGAAGATGAGACAGCATAGTGTTATACATGGTAGCTTAAAACACAGTGAACATTTTGTCAACAGGCAATTGGAATTTCATTTGAGATGCTTATGCTGAACAACCATCACCATTTATCTTCTTACCAATAATGTAAACTGACATTTATTTAAATATTATATAGGGCCTAGTCTTTTCAGAACTGGTATTTCATGGAATCAATGATTGAAATAAAATTTGGTGTCAACTTGGATTTAATATGGCCACTATTATGTAATGTTGAATAATGAATGTAATTCAGATCCTTGTCGATGTGTATATTTAAACTAGATGCGAAAAGGCTGTGCAATATATTGTTTGTTTTATTAATGACCATCATTGAGAGAGGTGGACTTCATGATTGTGATACAATACATAATGTATATTGATTGTTTATCCACTCAGTTACGCGAATTTGTTTTCATTGGAATTCACAACATCTATGCAATTTATAATGCTACTAGTTGCTTCAACGACTCGCAAGTCTCCGTTTACATAATTCAATAATATCTTATTGACAGATTGATAATCCTAAACCAACGAGGAATACATGTCAATAATTACAAATATATGTAATCCCAACAGCAACATAATTACAGATTAAGTACACATTTGTTTATATTACGTACATTATATTCTATCCGGTTAAACACTGATTTACGAAGGAGGACATTAATCGTAATAAATTGCATTTTGCTACTAAAACAACCTGTAGTTTAATAAATTAAATACAAATGTGTTAAAATGATTAATTTTATGTTTGCTTGCAATATTTTAATAACTTGCCACAATCGCTTGAAATAATCGTGAACATTGTGAAATCTGCTTCATCAACGAGTTGGTACGGATGAAATGGTGGTTGGCCTATTGGCGTTTCATTTCTCGAAGATACGTACCATGCAGCTAGCTCTTGCAAGTGGCTGATTTCCCCTGACCTTCCCACAGAGAGGTTGGGTCAGTAAGTATGCTACGAGGTCGAACACCATCCGATCCGATCTTAACAGGTAGTAGACGCATCTCTGTACACCGGCCGGCATACCTCGGCAGTTTCACTTCACCTACGCGCACTCCTTTAATCATTCTGCCCCGTGCCGTGTTAAATCACCTCGATGGTATGTTTCATCACACAAAAAAACGTAACATTAATGAGAGTAGTCTCGTGGTATTGTTTGTTACTCATCTCATCTGCATAGGGAAAGACTGGAGGCAATAAAGAGGAATTAGATACGTGACAAGAAAATACTTTCACTGTCTCACATCGTTTGAAATGGTCCATAATAAAAATTAAATTGTGGTAATTCTTTACTCGAATAATGGAATATACCATTATAAAATAATCAGAGGGAAAATGTTGGAAATAGGAGGTTTAAATCTTGAGGATTTCGTGTGGTCTCGGGAACGTTAAGAAAATATCTAGTTGGTTTTGTCCTTCCATCTTCCAAGCGGATCTAGTGCAGAACCCTAGCTGTTCTATGGAGATGGATGGCGCAGCCATCTTGTAACTACCGCGCACTGTGCTGTTTTTGATTGAAGGGCTTCCTAGTTTCCACATTTGCAGACAAATTGTGCCATTACGGCTTTCAGTTGAGCGCTTGGACCAAAACTAGACAATCTCGAGACTTACTGAAGATTATTTTGAGGGAAAAGACCATTCTTCCATAGAACTGGAATTCCAATGCTAAAAACATCTTGTGTGCATGTTCAGAATTCAGTATCGTTCTGATTCGAATTCCACGAGAATTGACCACCAACCTTCCCCTGGCTAACCGTCCAGTCCAACGAATGGAAATTATCCTTGTCAGCATTGAAGGTCTTTAAAGTTTCACTTTAAAAGCAAGAGGCATCAACCACAACTGCCATTACCGATTCACCATTCTCTTACATTTTTATTCTTGGGATGGAATTGTGTTTAAAACAATCACAATTTTGTATCACGTTTCGTGATTGACAGTTTTATTTTGTTTTTAGGCATAGTATAAATGCAAATTCTTTATATATTTTACTACTCCACTACAGGCATCACTTTTCTGTCCGTCCACCCTTGTGTGTCGTCTCACGATAAAAACCGAACATGACCTCCAATCGACATGCGTTTTTGTTGACATTTTCATTCAACAAGGATGCTACATTATGTTTTTAGTGACTCTGGGGGATTGACGGGTAGTGCTAGCTCCCCAGAAATGTAGTGTCTTTATTTACTTGGCACCTCCACCATTAGACTTGAACTCGGGGTGAAGCGTGGCATGATACCGTTGATCTTTTCTCATAATTTTGGGCTTTCCCGTACCCGTACCCATTCTTGTTATATGTGTTAGATGGTATTGCCATGGTATTACTAATCACAACATTGTATTGCTTTCTTCACACACGTACATGCTCTTAATTAACTCTAATGTGAAGAAGTAATAATTATGTTTTAGATATTCTATATACACACCTAAAAAAACGAGTTCGAGGTTGCGGTAGTGTATCAATAATAAGCAAAGGTCTGGAGCGTTTATAAGTGTGAAATATATGATGAAAATATAACAAAAACATATTTTTGTCAACAAAATAAAACAATACAAAACTCTGATTTTCGAACTACATTATATTAAAGAGATTCCATCTCCCCCCCCCCCCATATTATACAGTTAAATAGCTCATCCTCATTGACCTCACTATTGTGGCTATGTTCTGCAGTCTGCTTTCTACTCTAAGTACGCTCACAATGTCAATAATTACCACTAACTTTATTCCGAAGTAATCTTAACCCTTTCACACGAACGACGACAACATACTATACAAGCAGGGGTACGGGAGTGCGAAGAAGAAGAAGAAGAAGAAGAAGAAGAAGAAGAAGAAGAAGAAGAAGAAGAAGAAGAAGAAGAAATAACGCGATGTGAAGGAGATTGAAGAAGAAGAGAAGAGATAGACGAGTAAAGTAAGACACCTAAGAAAAGAGATAGAAGCTACTGTCAGAATCAGAAATGAGATGAGTAAGAGAAGGAATAGAATTTTTATTGCCGATCGTGGGGTTTGGTGGAAGGTGCCGGTTACACCTAAAAAGGTTCACGCTCTTCCTGAATCAATGTTGTCCGTATTAATTTTCTTTAATTGTGGGTGCTGGAGGGTCATAAGCCATTTCTTTTTCCTTACCTCGGCACAATCATTGTTAAGCAGTTGAGGCATGCCGTATAAAAAAAACGCATATACCAATTAGTCAGTTATCGTGAGACGTACAGACGGACATACAGACAAGTGATGATTGTGTACTATTTTACTTTTAAACACTCTATTTTCAAATACTGTTCTCAATTGAAATATCATATCTAACCTTACTTTACTTTAACACTCATTTCATTTATTCCCAATGAAATATCAGTCACCTTTACTTACTTTAAACACTCATTCAAATATTCGCATTGAAATTCATATCTACCCCCGTCATTATCAACGTATAGATTCTTCTCGAACCGTAATGCGGTCCGATACATAAATTACGTTCGATATTATTTCTACACTGGCAATCCTAAATACAGGTTTATCCAAGTTTGTCTCAATCAAATAGTGATTGCAGGAATTCAGTCCAATAGTACAACCATTGTACAGCCACAAACCAGTCCTCTCATCCACAACTAATATACGCCACCTCAAGAGTAAAAAGTTGTTTTAGAAACGGCTGATAGTTAAAAAAGTATTTTTATAATTTTAAATAAATTTAATTTTTTTTTTATTTAAATTTTTTGCTCAACAGGCGGGCATCGAACCCGGTACCACTCGAATCAAGACCTCTGTCTGGTGAACCGAGCAAGCATAGTCTACAATCAGCTCTGAAATAGAAACTCGCGCCTAGAGTCAAGGTGAAGATTCTTCCCAGACTTCCCTGTGCTCTATGACACCTGCTCGTGCTCAACAGGCGGGCCCGGCCTCATTGTTTCATCAAGTGCGCTGGGTCAGGTCACGACTCAACCGAATTCTACTTTGTCTGTGGAAAAATACTCAATTAATAACCTTGAATGTACACTCCTCTGATATATGCTTATTCTTTTAGTTTTCTCATAAACAAATCGCATTTAGACGGTTTATTTTTTTCTGTAATATTGTGAATTAAGGGAATTTAATTACTTTTCTAATTGAATTCTAGAACTTGAATGATAAAAAATTAAATCCTTTAAATCAATAATAATCGCATCTGCAGGATTGCTTGTCGAGGAATCGAACCCTCAACTTCTTAAAAGACATATGCGAGCGCAGAGGGATCGATATCGATAACTCTGTATATTCTGGTGTCGGAGTAAGCAAATTTAATTTAATTATTAAAACATTAGATAAATAAACAGAAAAACTTAAATTTATACATGCGCCTTTGATATCATAAAAAGGCAGTGCTGTTGCAAAAGCTACCCAGTGCGGGTTTCTCTAATTAGGATTTCTTTAGTGCGCAAATAACTTTTTAAATCCTGGATAATAATTAATTTTATGAACATTTTCTCAATTGTTAATGTATACTTTCTTTCATACGATTTGTTTTCTTAAATATTTTGTATAGTTATAGTTTATTTTTTTCATCAGGTAAGCTGTTGGCTCCTATCTATCCACATTGACTATAGAGTGAAAACACATACATAATAAAAATAAAATACTTATTCCATAAAAATGTTCTTTTACTTTTCATGTAGACACTTAGGTAAAACCGTTTTATGAGGAATTATATTATTATGGTATTTAATTGTATGATACTTTCATAATTTTTTTCAACATTATACGAAAGAATACGAATTCATGTTTATTGTTATTTTTCCGAGGAAAAAGAGTTCTAGCATAACGCATTAAAAAGTTGGTTTTTAAAATGGCGTTTTAATCAAAAACAACTTTTCTAATTTCACGTATTAATAAGTACTAAGAAGTTTAAGCAGGGCGAGATCATCAGTCATCACGTTTACGATGAGTTTCTTAGTAAAGTTATTTAATACATTTGCCTTTAGTTTATACATCTGTCTGTCCGTTTGAGAGAACGAAGTTTCTTTGGTTGGTACTTTCACCGCTTATGTTCGATATTCGTCACGGAAGTCATACGATTAAAAGAGATTTCCAATTAAACATTTTGTGAACATCTGCATTAAATAGCTTAGAGCGTGAAATCATAAATAATTATATTCTTTCAATCCAAATAACAAAAATGTATCTTTTGATGGTTTCCTAGATTGTCACGGTTGTAGCGAATAAAAACAAAATCAGATGAATAAATAATTTTATGTAGACCTAGACCTACGAACATTGTACAAATAAAAGTTGAATGTTCTTTAGAACGTCTTATGGTAGATGGGTAGACTCTAAATACGAATTTGTTTATTTTATTTATTTATTTAAGTGTATTGTATTGCTGATTGGTTATTTAGGTACCGAAATGATGTGGTCTAAAATAAGAAAAATAACAGACAAATGACTTACACATGTTAAGTCCAATACCCAAACGTTACTTTATCGTTGTTCCAGAAATGTTTATGCATTCTTTAATGGTATTCATACATTCTGATTTAGTAATAATACATATTGCAATTAGTAATAGTGTTCGTCTTGTGTTTGTATTATGCGTTTGGTTATTCATCGTGAGTTTGATGCCCTTTCCCCTTTCAGCACGTTCACCGCTTGTTTTTAAAACTGCATCAATTCCTTGCACATTTGTGCAATTAAGAGACGTGATACAAATTATGTTTCTCTTATTGTAATTCTTATGTTGGATAGATGGGTGTAAAATATGACACACATAAGAAAGCTCGAATGCTATTGTTTTCACTGTTAATTGCACATGAGAGATGCATGCGGTTGTTAGGTGATCACATTTTATAGCGAATGTAATGAATACACACTTTGATTGAAGGGTTGTATGCAAACATTGCAAGTGAAACTTGTCTCAGCCTGTTATTAACCTGAGTAATTATCAAGCTTGATAAGGCGTAACGCAACTTTCCTTGACACCACTACAATGATGACAATATGGCATTGTTCCTCCCAATCAGGATGTCAAGGCAAAAAAATTGTAATACATTTTTACTTTTTAGTCAACGGTATTAAGCACGTTGTTGCGAATCTTTATTCGATTTCATTATTGAATCGACTTTCAAATTCTATGACAAACAATTACAATAATTTTATGTATTTTTTTTTAAGACTTTTGAGGCCAACGAACATTTACACTAAAATTATTTATTCGGAGCATTTTGCCACTTCTATTATTAATTAACTATTTTTACGTTTAAGCCCAAATGTATTATCATAAGAAAACAAAGATTACAAAATTAGAAAAGTTACTAAAACATAAGCAACACCATGGCTAGATAAACAACACCGATAACAAGAATGTTATAATGTTGTTGTTTATCTATCCATGTTCAAGCCTATGTTTTTGTTACTTTTAAGTGTTAAAATATGTATTTTCTGATGATAGCCCACACGGTTGGGTGGAAACGTCAAACGTATATTTTAATAATGAATCAAAATGGCAAATTGACCCGAAAATAATTATTTTAATGTAAAAACAATAATGGTAATCAAGGATACTGTTATACACTCTCTTTCTATCAACAACACAATGCTGGTAAAAATTAAGGGAAAATGATACCTTTGCTTGTGTTTGCTCATCACTTCCACGAGTTTTTCACAGGTTTTAAAATGTATTTCTAAACGGAATTAATATCCCTCGGCAACATGATTGTTTGCATATTTTAGTATATTGTGTTTCTAGTTTTGCGGTGTGTGGGGTTGAAGGGAGTTGGGTCCGGGGGGGGTATCATTAACGACGTTTAAACGCTGATTCGAAGCGTTTAATTAAACGTGGTTACCCCTTCTCTGCGACTACAAGGAGTAATTAGTTTTACGTGGTATCCGCTAGCAGTCTAGTACTCCACTTTGACATTTTAGTTCCTTCAACAACGTCATGTACCAAACACAACAAGACTGCAACTGCACGAACACCGCTATTTGTGCAGTGTCACCCACCCCCACATTCCCCTATCTCATTACCTTGTTTGATGTTGCGTTCTTCGATTGTGGCACCCGACTGTGCTGCAACAGCTGCCAGAATATGTTTACATTACTGACTTATATTTCAGAATTAATTAGGTAAATCTAGAGTATGATCAAGTTTTTTAAATGTTTAATGGAAAACCTGTGTGTAGGCGCATATTGTCCGGTTAAAATGTGCGATGAAGTATCGGAATGTCTGAGAGAACTCAGTCCACCGTATTCGCCGTATTGATTGAAGTGAACACTGGAACAGGAATCATCATCATCGGTATCAGATTGGCTATACTAGTCTACCTCATACGCCATCAGGAGTTATGAGAGCTTGTTGGAAGTTATTTGATACACTCGATCCCAGAATTCGCTTTTCCACTGAGAAACAATAGGAGAAAACTTCAGTCTCGATGTCGTTGGTCAAATTTAACCCGAGTGTTGCCGAATGAGAAACTCTTTTGAAAGAGCTGACGGGCTATCTTAGTTTGCGATATTATATTTACGTACTATTTGTCTAATTTTAACAGTTTTTATTTTGTTCACTATGCTTCTCTTTCTCAATTTCGTTAATCGGGAAACACATCCCTTCCGTAGGATTGATTGTATTGAAATCAATCTAGAAATTACAAAATTCATCTCAGCCTGGTATCGAATAGAACATTCTACTCTAATCAGATATACAATGCACCAACGATTCAGGAAATACGGAGTTGACCGTCTCGGAAGCTGGGGGTAAAGCATCCGACCGGCAATCGGGAGACCCGGGTCAATACCTGGCTGAGATGGATTTTTTTTAAATTTCTGGATTGATTTCCATATAATCCGCTCCTTTGTTGGATTGTAATAAGCTCAATCAGAAGTTCCATCTGTATCATACTACGAACAAGATCCCTATCAACGATCGCGTCTCAATAACCTTTTTATTATATCAACGTTGCCAGACCACTTCAATCTTGCAGCCAATGAGTTATTTTTCGATAAAAAACTTTTCAAAGTTGTGTACTTAGTTGCAGGGTGACTCGTTTGAATGAGATATTCCTGCAAGTTTGTTGACTAATCACTCTGAGCTAAAACCAGACATTCATTGCTGACAAGCGGAAGGGCACTCCCACAGCTAACGAATATTTATTGTGGCAATGGAAAATCTCCTTTTACTCATTTCACATAAAAGTGTATATTTTCTATTTTACTCTTCTCCATCATTAAAGATAATTATGACGACTGTATAACGCTGAAACTTTATGGCCATATTTATCTGTATAAAGTCATCAATACTAAAATCATATTGACTACAGTAATAAGCAAGGGCACGGATCACAAAATGGAGGGAGAAGCTTTTAGTCAACAGATAGTCGAAGAAGGATGATACACAAATAAAACCTCAGCCATCGTTGATGTGTTCTGGTGGTGGTGCCGGGTTCAAAAAACCACTAATGTTTATAGTTAATAATTAACTGTTTAGATTTTAGGAATGCTTGTTTGTTGGTTCCTTTTTTGGGTTTGGTGATATTTAGCTCGAGTATGACTTCAATTAGCGGTCGGATTCAGGCTCAGCAAACATTACAATGGCGCATACAAGAATGCAAAGAAAATAGTATCGACGGGTGAATGTAAAACGGTTGTATTGTGAATGAGTGTATACTTAATTTTGAAATAAATTCAGTCTTTAGTGTGTGGGGAAAAAGCTTCCGAGTATGTTTACTTTAACTCAATGTTACTATTATTTATTTTACACTATAAGTAAATAAACAATGCCTAGATCCTTGCGTGTAACGTGACAAAGCATATATTTTATGAGAATAGTTCCATGGCAGTCACAACATTATTTCATAATTCGACGTAACGCAACATCTAAATTACAATGTAACCACAATAGCACTATTAAGACGAGGTTTAAAGCTAAACTCAACGCACTCGTTTAGTTCCAGGCTTTCTCGTTGGTCTACTTGTGAACATTGCATACATCACAAACATCTGTCCTGTCATTTAGTTACTGGTGTCATCAGGGTTAATTGGCGAACGCTGGTCGGCTACTCTCGTAAATTAAACGAACTTACACGAAGTGTGGCTTCAATCATGTCTATCCGTTACACTAACACTTCACTGATTACAATATCCTAGTTCGGTCCAAAAACTGATGGATGCACGCATGGTTGATCTATGCTGTAACCGGACATCGTATTAAGTTTGCAATGTTTTCTCAACCATATGTAGTTTTGTTGTTTATCACTCATCGGTTAAACTATGTTTTATGATGTGTGGACTATAATACCATCGTTATAAATTGGATGAAGCCAATTAGGTTGACATATATTGGCATACATATTCGATTCGTTGGTCAATTTATAAGGGTACGAACATTAATAATATGATGTTACTAAACCAGAGTAGTCGCGGTCTTGCCAATTTATTTAAAATACTCTTAGAAATGTAAATAATAAACACAATGGAATAAATAAAAGCTAAACCAATGGTTATTTAGGTGTACCCACTTAGTTACAAAGTGTTTTTTTTCTGCATGAGACTTTCATGCGATGATACCCAACTAGTGATTGGTATTGAGATCGAAGATCGCTGGCTGGACACGAGTCGCACAAAGGCGACACCAGCATCGACAAGACTAGTTCGATGCCACAATAAAAATTACCTCTTACTTTTTGTCGATGCAAACTTTCAACTTTAAATGCAATCAAGGTTGATTACTGGTAAATTACAACACGCACCAATGCAAGTATTGTCGTCATTTCTTAACACTTGCATGTGATATTGTGTACAGACCAAGGATCTTTCGTGCTTTCCGTTGTCTTCGCAGTGGTAATGCATGCACGGCCTGCAGCGCGCATGAGCATGCACATACGAGCACGCATTGCATTTACTATTGTTGGCCGTTGTTTCATACGAACGTGGGCGTGTGAAATCCAGCATTAATGGAAATATAATCGTCTACGAGAGAGACGCCTCCGTGACCTAATAGATTATAAACGTGTACTCTATTATGTCCATGCATATTAAGTAATCTCTGCTATTACGACAATATTACTAATAATTATTATAATCTACTGGTTATAATGTAGCATTGTATAGTTATTAATCATACAAATAAATGCAGACACTTGTTTTTAAAAATTATTGGCATATTAAGCGCAGAATGCATTGATACTTTCTCACATACAAAATATAAGTGCCAATTATTATTTGCGTTACGTATCGCGTTGCCGGAGCTCGCCTCTAGTTTCAGCAAGTAGGCTATTATTCCACTCCATACTAACATTTTGCTCTTTCCTCGCCTTTTACGATAAGCAGACTCATGCTCTGGGCCTAATTCTGCCTCGGGTCCAGACGAAAGGTATTGGTTGTCCTAGCTGGATCTAGGTCCCGTAGATATGTTTATATACTTCGTTCTTTATACACCCAGATGCAAACACTTAAAGCTAGTGATTATCCTACACTAAACGTCTATTACTCTGTGCTAGTCCATTTTGCGTTGTAAACTAACTAGACTTAATTAGTCTGCTATAGTTAAGAAATACTTTTTTGCGAAAATAACACCTCTTCCGGTCTCGTGCGTGCAATGAAGTAAATTCTCATAAAACGAGTTACTAGCAAAAAAACTTTGGTCTTGTTACTTAATCGTAGGTAGTTGTAATGAATGAACAACTTTTTAATGTACTGCTGAGATAAAAGGTAACTGACCTTACTTCTTGGTTTTGTTGTGTTGTATAGGCAGGCAAGTCATCTAATAATTACATTTTCAAACAAATCATATGCCGGTCTCTAGTTGGTCATTGTTCGCTTGTCGATGGCGTCGACGCCTGCAGGGTTGGCTTGGTCTGCATTAAATGTAATGTCCCCCACAGAAAATCAGTTCTGTGACTGAGTGGGTAGACTCGTAATACGAATTTATTTATTTTTTAATTAATTCAAATTGATCAATATTTAATATTAATTCCAGTATTTTTTAGTGTTTGACTGTTGAAAACGTGTGCAGTTCGTGGTTGCTTGTGAAGGTCCTTGGGCTTGAGTAGCAACTCGTTTTCATTGCGATCCGCTTCTAAACGACGGTATTCACTTTATGAAGCGATCCATCCTGGGCGGCTAGCTTCCACTGACTCGCAAGTATGTTCGCAAATATCTCAGCCTAAGCCCCAGCCGAGACCCCACGGGTTTGGTTATAAATTGACAAATTTGAATTTATATTATACTATTCAAAAGAAAGTGCAAAACGTTTTGTAAAAAAATATACACACACATTTGACTTAGACAAGTGATAGTCAGTGCACGGAACTCCTGGATGAGAGGATGTGAATTCGATTCTCAGTACTGGCAATCTCGCTTGAAGGAGGCCCAGGCGGCACCCACCCATAAGGAAGGATTGTTATTATTCTAGCTCATCTTATTCGCGTGCAGTTTGGATTGGACCTTCTAGGGATGGAAGGGCTGCGGGGGGGGGGGGGGGTCTTGGGTCGTACTTCTACCAATCTTCACGTGGTGAATTTTGGCATTGAGTACAGACCTTTGTGAATAATTGTTTCAAAAAGTGCTCATTCATCAACTACTCAAAACCAAAATAGAGAAATTGTGAAAAGGGGACTTTTTCCCTAATAATATTCTGTTTTACATTCATCTTTCAAACAATTTAAGTAACAACCAATAAAATAAAATAAAAATTTAAATCCTAAAAAATCCTATCGATTATCTGCCTTGTATGTCGTATGCGACATCATTATTATTTTTGTGAACGTATTGATGTTACGTCTCCATTTATCGTTAAAAAACGTGATGATTATGAAAATTAATATGCAATTCTGATAATATAAACAAATAAAAAGACTTTTGCTTACGCAGCCCAGGCAAAGGCAAATCACTATAGATATATGGTGCCTGTTGATGTGTGTGTAAGTTTGGATGTCTACAATGTCACCCACGCGCGCACCTGCCCCAGATTAAGATATTACGCCACACACGTTGCTTATGTTGACGTTCTAACAACGTAATGATTATTATTGTTAGTCATATTGTTTATACTTAACTTCTGTTAGACAAACGTAAGATGTTTATACCCTACATTGAGAAATTACCGTAGTAGGAGTGAATTCTGATGTGGTAATACGAAATGGGGAGGGGGTAATTTTGTCTCTTCTTAACCTAATGGAATTATAAATAAATCCAAGTTACTGTTTGTGTATTCGTTGTTTGATTATTTACTCCCGTTTTAGCAATGGTAACCGGGCCAGGTGTTGTAAGTTGGCGTCTGCTGGGTTATTGATGACATAGACTCCTCTGACTTCTCTAGTTCGGCCTCAATCCCGAACCTCGTCATCATCGCACTCCACTTTCACTGTCACCGCGTCGCTATCCTTTATATTTTATAGTTTAAAAAATAGGTGTATTAAAAATATTTAATGTTGGAGTTTGAACGTGTGTCAATTTAATATCATTTTTATATCTACAGGATATGATTGTTTTTATCGACTCTCGTAATATGTGAAAGTAGCATGAATGTTCTGAAATATGAAATACATCCTACGGACGTTTCCTTCGTTTGCAGGGTATAATGCTAGAAGTAATTGTGACGAACCAATACTAAGTTATTTTTATCTGATAAATTTATCTCGGTGTATTTATGATTACAACGAATTTGTTTTTCTTGCTAAAATTATCTACACAATTAGATTCCATTGATGGTTACGTTGCTTCGTATCCTCGCTTCCTCAATTAGAAATAGTTGAAGTTTTGAAATTGTTAGCGGTCTCCAGTACAACGCCACTCACTGTATAAGCTTCGTTTTTACATATTAACCACTACATTTATTTTTGCCTCAATTTATGTTTAAATTTAAATTCAAATATTAAAACTGTCTTATTCGTGTGTTCAAAATTTAAATACACAAACTACGGACGTTGCTTTGAAAAAGTGGTTATTTGATAGAAGGCGTTAGTTTGATGAAAACACATGGGACGTTTCCAAAATTGTAATTAACATTGTTTTTAATACAAAAACTTTTACATACACCCATCCCACTTAGTTGATATTTCATTAAAATCACATTTTGATTATGAAGATCCACTTTCAGGAAACGGAAAACAATTTCAAGCAGTGCTAATTTAAGATTGAGCCCATGCGTAAATAACCAAAAACAACTTTTAATATTTTTGGATGCTAATTATTTATTGAGTGCACATTACATGAATGTATTTGTATAACTCATTGTTGTCCCTTTGCTACTCTTCAAATATCGAAATTCAATCCACAGAAATAAAACATTAAACGCAGGGTCTCGTTGCCATCATAGTAGATAAACGTCACGTCTTAGTTTTATTTTGGATAGTTGGAAGGAGTAGTGCAAACACGTAGTATCAACGTCAACATGTTAATTAATCTTGTTAGGCCTGCAGCTTTAAACAAATTATTAAAACATTCATGAAGTAAGAAACTTGAGTTTCATGTGAAAATACTCCGATTGAAAAATTATTGCTTTAAGATGCCGTCTTTTAGGCCAGCATGCCTACTCCAAGAATGTTTTATGAAATCTGCCGCCTTTTCAGCTATCATATATGTTGGTGCATTGGTGTGTGCTGTGGGTAATGTAGGCATAATAGATGCGTCGACCACTCTAAGTCCCTTGATGCCGTGCACTCTGAGAGCAGGGTCCACAACCGCGTCAGCGTCCGAGGCTGGGCCCATCTTACAGGTGCCTACCTGATGGTGAAGCGTGGCTGTGAGATGTCTTATGACGCATATCCAGTAAGCATCGCTTCCAAACGTGTCCGTACACCCGGGCACTGGAGTGTCTTGCAGCTATGACCCGTACTTCTGAAATGCTGGGGTGTCAGAAAGATTCAAGATGACTTTGATACCTTCTAGAATAGTTTGCACGTCGTCTGGGTGCGAGAGCAGATTGGCGTCGATCAGTGGTTTACTGAAGGGGTCGTTGTTTTTAAGCTTGATGATGCCACGACTCTTGGGTCGCATGACAAGCGGTATTGCAAACCAGACGTGTTGTCCATCTGTAGGCTTGAAGACCGTGTCGTACAAGATGTCCGTGAATCCCATGTTGACCTTGGTACCCAGCTCGGTCTGGCCCGCTGAGATCTGCAGTAGTTCGATGTCCGGCCGCGAGTCCTCTGCCAGTCGCGAGCGTACCCACCCGATCGCCTCCGCGCCTCCTGCACTGGTCAGCGGACCCTTACCGTTTATGAAGTAGTCCCAAGCAACCACCGGGTTCAGCACTTCACTTCCTACCAGACCAACCGTGTCATTGACGAAGAAATGTGGAGCGTAGCACCCAACGTGTTCTTGTAAGTTATAACCCACCTTCAAGTCCTTTATGAGTGGAATGTCGAATTGCTGCAAATGATCTTTTGGACCGACACCAGACAGCATTAGAATTTGTGGCGAGCTTAACGTTCCAGCAGAAAGGATAACCTCCTTGCGAGCTAAAACCGTGTACGAAACGCTATCTTTGACAAACTTTACCCCGATTGCTTGATTCGTGACTGGATCTATAACAATCTTCGTAACATGACTTCTCAGTGACACGTACAGATTCTTGCGATGACTAGCTGGCCTGAGGAACGCTTTGGACGCGCTGCATCGCGCCCCGCTACGCATAGTTACCTGAAGATAAGAGAATCCCATCTGTGTTTCTCCGTTGTAGTCGTCAAGAGTCGGATAACCGAGCTTCCTGCCGGCCTTTAGAAAGGCTTTCGACAGAGGTGTGCGGAAGGGAACCCAGCTTACATTCAAGTATCCTCCAGACGAGTGGTAGATTGAATTCGTCAACTCTGGGATGTCAATATGTTCGGATTTGATAAAGTACGGTAAAACATTAGAGTAATTCCATCCGTCGTTGCCCATACTGGCCCACTCATCGTAGTCCTCGCGGGTGCCTCGATTGTAGATCATGTAGTTGATGGCGCTGGAACCTCCGAGTACCTTCCCTCGAGGCCAGCGACACCTGTGCTCCCGCATACCAAGACACGCTTGTTCCTGGGGCTGCGTCTGGTAGGCCCAGTTGTACGGGGTCGTCTGGTAGTAGTTGCTGAAGATGGGCACGTCCATGAGGTACGTCTCGTCAGGCCCCGCCTCCAGGAGAAGCACCCGCCATGACGTCACCTCTGACAGACGGCTGGCCAGTACCGAGCCCGCAGATCCCCCGCCAACCACTATGAAGTCGTACTCGCCCTCGCGCGCGATCACGTAGCCCGGTGTATCGCTGATGCGGCCTTCTTCCAAGCGTGTGTTGCTTTGGGTTGTAAGCGCCTCCAGCAGATTCATTGGGTCTATTGACACAGATTGGACAACACTTGCCCTCAGAAGGAGGATGATTGACCAGAAAACATAAGTTAATGATCTAATTAACTTCTCACAGTTAAACATTTTTACCACAATTATTATTGGTGTTTATTTTTAAAATAAAAGTAACGTTTACAAACTCTAGCGGGTAACGAGAACTCAGGATTTTTTTTGCACTGTAGAATACTTGATTTGTATCTTCATTCTTTGGACATCATCAGCGTGTCAGAAGTTCACTTCTTTCAGCAAAGCAAAAACGCACTCTGCGACCGAATAGCACCAGCCTGATGATGAACAAAATAACACATAATCTGAAATAATTTTAAAGCTATTGGCAAGTGTGTCAGGCTCTTAGTGTTAAAATGTTATTTGACTCTAACTCTCTTGGCCTTATTGGTAAACCTTTATTGAAAGAATTATACAATCGTGACTGTCAACAATAAAATATTTAATTATCTTTTCTATTCCCTAGTTCACGAAGAATCACACAACTGTGTATCTATGTTATTATTCTAGTAACAAGGTTAATAATATGGCGTTATTATGAATGTTATACTTAAAAATGTTGATTGTGTGATTTTTTAGTTTTTGAACCAAAAGATCAACTTTAAAGTAAAATTTCTTCTAACCAATGATATCACAGTGTTCACAAAATATCTGTTAACCAATTAATGTATAATTTTTCAATTTTCTTTAAAAGTAATTACAGTATATTTTACAGAAATGGACAAATTTGTTTAAAGTGGAAAGTTACAGAAACATGTTTTGTGACGTAGCAAAATGCATCATTTGACTTGTTTACATCAATCATAAAGATTTTATAATAAGTATTTCGAAAATCACTGGCTGTAGGCTGATTTTTGAGGACTAAGCGTCAACATTCACTATTATACAGTGGTATTAAGCACTATCATCACGCGGGGGATAGTTGCATGTGCCAAACGAAGACTTCAATTTCGCTTCACCGAGAGAAAAATAGCTCTGGTGCTTGTTGGTTCTTGGTGCTCGTTGGTGAAAAATGTTGTCATTTGATACCAAACATGACAAATTTATCTTCACTTAGAAATTTTTGGGCACGATTAAGTAATTAATTTAATTAACCAAGTCACAGTTAAATACTCAAAACTCTGCCTGGAGCCAGTGATTTTCGAAATTTTTATTACAAAATCTTCAAGATTGATATAAACAAGTCAAATGATGCATTTTGCTACGTCACACAACATGTTTTATAGAAAATTTGCCAATTTGTGTACAATATAATGTAATCACCATTATTGAAAATTGAAAATTGATATATTAATTATAGTTACCATCCATTTTGTTAACACTGTGTTTTCATTGGTTAGAAGAAATTTTACTTCAAAGTTGATCTTTTGGTTCAAAAACTTAAAAAAACGCAAAATCAACATATTTAACTATACTTATATTTCAATATAATTTTTCAATGTATTTTTTTTTCTTAATTTTGGTGACAAATGCTTTCTTTGATACCAAACATGACTAATTAATCTTGTCTTTGAAATTTTTAGACACAATTAAGTAATTAATTTAACTAATCAATTCATAGTTAAATACTCAAAACTCAACTTGAAATTTCCGAAATATTTATTACAAAATCTTTAAGATTGATATCAACAAGTCGAATGATGCATGTTGCTACGCCACACAACATGTTTCTGTAACTTTTCAATTTAAGAAAGTTTGGGAATTTGTGTAAAATATATTGTATTTACTACTGTTGAAAATTGAATAATGATACATTAATTATAGTTACCAGTTCTTTTGTGAACACTGTGGTATCATTGGTGAGAAGAAATTCAGTCTTGTCTTGAAGTCGTAACAGCTATTTTCTTCCATGTACTGTTCTGACGTACGTAGAAAAAAGAATTTTCAAAATCGGTTGAACGAAATCGGAATTATTTACATTTGAACCGAGGCGCGCTATAACTACGTGTGACGTCACTTGGGGAGAGAAACGAGCTCGGCCGGTCGCCCGCTACCTGCTACCTTCAGTCACAGCACGTACACTACGTGGTCACAGCGATGTCTGCGCGGGAGGGAGGCCGTATCGTGTCGAGGCGATTACACCATGGATCACATAAACAGGAAAAAAACATATAGTATAATTTTCAATCAATGTATTTTGCAAAGTTACTGTTTATTGTAATGAAGGAAATCGTGTCTTATTGATAATACTATATAAGAAATGCCACTATCATTATTACGCGCATTACTAAACATCCGAATAGACACAATACTTGTTCACTTTTGTCACAAGATTTCAACAACAACACCAATATACAACATAAATATGTAACACTAAATATGAACTCAATTAAGCACAAGGTACATGCAGTTTTCTTATAAGTTTTCGAGTGATCGCCTAACACGTGTGGGCTGCGCCAACCTCTACCTGGCTATCGGTATGCGGGCGGACACGCCAAGTGACGTGTGGCTAGGAAGGGTGCAGCCAACTAGGCGCGCGAATAGCTTCTAAACTTGTCGGGCGATTTCGTTGCATTTTTTTCTGATCTCTATGATAACATACAATATTTTTAAAATTCAAACGATGTTTGAAGAGTGGACTGGGTCTTTAAATTTGATCTTTTGGTTCAAAAACTAAAAAAATCACAAAATCAACATATTTAACTATAACATACTATGTATTTCAATATATTTTCGAAATGTATTTTTTTTCTTGCTGCTGGTGAAAAATGCTGTCATTTGACACTCAACACATCAATTTTTTTTCACTTTGAAATATTTGGACACAATTAACAAATTAATGTTAATTAATCAATAATAGTTAAATACTAAACACTCAGCTTGAAGCCAGTCATTTTCGAATTTCTCATTACAAAAGCTTTAAGATTGCTAAACTTTTAAGTTGATATCATATTTTGTACCATAGACAGACATCTTTATGCCATATTGTAATTTGTGTTAAATATATTGTAATTACTATTATTGAATAATGTAAAATGATATATTAATTATAGATACCACCTCTTTTGTGAACACTGAGATATCATTGATAAGAAGAAATTTTACTTTAACGTTGATCTTTTATTTCAAAAATTATAAAAACCAGGAAAATCAACATAACTATAACATATGTTTATTTCAATATATTTTTTCAATGTATTTTTTTCTTCATATAGATGAAAAATGCTATTGATTTATACCAAACATGACTAATTTATAGACACTTTGAAATTCGTGTCACACTATCAACTAATTAATATAAATAATTAATTAATAGTTAAATAATAAGACCCCATCGTGCAGCCAGTTATTTTCGAATTCTCATTACAAAATATATATTATTGCAAATTCTTGGTATCACATTTTGCACTATAGCTAGACATCTTTACTCCACTATCAAACATGCTCAAAATAACTTGAAGGACCTAGGTGCCCGTTAGGGCGCCGTAGCCAAGCCGCGACGTGCTACACACTCAGGCACCTTATACAACAAGCATAGTTGGGGTGTTTTCGAGGTGTAAACGTGATGTGAACTTAAAAACTATCAAAATCGAGAGGATTTAGGTAGGTACCTGAAAACACGTGCAAAATTTGATTGTGGTAAAATAATTCCTTCTGGGTGAAATGTTGGGTTGAATCATGCTTAAAATCACTTTCGGGATGATAGTAACTACTACTACAACTCCTACTATACTGCTACTACTACTGCTACTACTGTCTTATTCGTCAATTTCAATCGGCCAACGATTCTGAAAAAACGTGAGGGGTTACAACGTTAATTTTTTTCATGGACATTAAGGTAATAGTGATGTAGTGCCTTTTGAAAGAAAAAGTTGAAAAAGTTGACTGGAACGCTTTCAAATAAAGGTTTTTAAATTAGCGTTTTACATGCATATAATAAACAAATCACAGCTTTTACGACATGATTTAGTTCAAATCGTGATATTTTATCAGGCAATATAATATTTACTATTGTTGTAATGATCTAGGTGCCCGTTAGGGCTCCGCAGCCGAGCCACGGCGTGCTACACATCTGGCACCTTATACAGCAAGCAGAGTAGGGGTGTTTTCGAGGTGTCGCACTCCACTTTCACTGTTCACCGCGTCATTACCCTTTATATTTTATAGCATAAAAATATGTGTATTGAAAATATTTAATGTTGGAGTTTGAATGTGTGTCAATTTAATATCATTTTACATTTCTACAGGATATGATTGTTCTTATCGACTCTCTTAATATGTGAAAGTAATAACATGATTGTTCTGAAATATAAAATACATCCTACGGACGTTTCCTTCGTTTGCAGGGTATAATGCTAGAAGTAATTGGCTTGTTCACGCAAAGCTCCGCGCAGATCGCGCCACTGCACTAACATCCAAAACCAGGGTCCACTAGATACTTATTCCGAGCTGCTTGTTAGGTATCTAGTGGACCCTGCCCTAAGACCGTGGCGGTGTTTGAAATAAACTATGTATATAGCAGGCTCTGCATTGTCAAATCTGTATGCTTCCTCGATTGTTTGTTTACGTATTGTTTTACCATTCCTTCTTTAATCAATGGTTTTACGTAAGTAGTCGTACGGCCTATTTCAAGTAATTTTATTCAATAGCATATTTTGTTTGTTTAAACTTTTAAACAATGAAAACGTGAACGATAGGAAAATTAAAATAAGAGCTGAAAGCACATGACGCCGTTGAAGTCTAAACCTGGGGCCTAGCACTGTTATGGAGATTAGACCTAGGCCTACTTGGAATAAGGCTACTAAGGACTAGGGCCTGTGTTTTTCTTCAGCATTAGATGAAGACCTAGGCATATCAATATCATGGTATTATAAATTAGCAAGTATAGGCCTAGGCCCTACTTGCATACGCCTCAGCAAAGCCTAGGGCTTAGTCCTAGCCAGTGTTGATATGTTGACATGAGAGAGGTTACGTAGGCAGGAGGCCGAATAAAGACACAATTGTCAGTATATTATGTGTGATTGTATTTATTTGTAGTAATAAACACGACAGTATGCCCTCCTCTCTCCTTACACGAATACACACAGCAATTGGGCATTTTGCTTTCAACATAAAACTATGCAAACTGACAGTAAAAACAGTAGGCTGCTGACAGCTATGAGCAGCCATGACACCCGCAAGTTGGGCTATCACCGCCGCCTACACTCTACATCCGCCTTTGCAGGCATCCAGACGGCGGTGGGGGGTTAGTACAATCAATAGCGCAGCGTGGTGAGTAAAAGTCGCAGTGAACAAGCCAATTGTGAAGTGATTTTTATCTGATAAATTTATCTCGGTGTATTTATGATTAATACGAATTTCTTTAAAATTATCTACACAATTAGATTCCGTTGATGATTTCGTTGTTTCGTATCCTCGCTTCCTTAATTAGACGAGTGAGTGCAGCGAAACGAAGTCTTTCCTAGCGCTACTCGATCGGGCCTTGGCCGTGAGCTTTGTCTGTATATACGCGTTTAAAGTGAAATCCAGGGGCAGCACTGTCGGTGGGCGTAACATGCATCATGGCCGGCCGGAGTAGCATTAGAAGTAGTCCTTCCCTAAGCAGCAGTGTATAAACTGACGATTTGAATGCTCAATAATCAATCGTTGGTGAATGTTGTGATATGTGATTTTGTTGTAAATTAATGTTATGACATTAGTTAGCCTGTTGTCATGTTCAGAATCATCCTGCAACTCATTGAAATATATTTAATTCCCTTTTCCGAAGAGTCAATTTAGGCCTATTTTTTCCGATCGGTCCCGATTTGATTTCCTACAAAACCTGATAGTTCCGGACAAAATTATAGGAAATTATTTTACTTGCATCCGTGTAATTTCTAAAAGACTAGACCTACAGCCATTTCGTTAACCCATGTTTTCGGAAAAAGCTGTTTCCCGTAACCTAGCGTACGTCGTTGGTGGTGCTAAACTCGGAAACTCGCAGCTAGGGCCTAGGCCCTCCTACGGAACGCCTAGATCTGTCCGGGAAACAATTTCGTGCTATAGATTATTATTACCAGAATTATTTCTCCATGGGCGTTATATTATTAGTATAGTAGTAGTGGCCGAGCAGGCTCGAAAATATCAAACAAATGATTGATATGGTGTGTGTGTGCGCGCCCACTTTTAGGCCTAGGCCTAGAAATGAACGACCTTATGACAGGCTGATGCTTGATCATCGCATGTTTTTAACAATCTTGCAATTTTATTTCATTCATAGATAGTTTTAATATTAGCTTATACTATTTAAAATGTCGCCTACAATATTTCCCCCGATTTAACTGACGAAAACATCCTACATTGAGAGCTGTGTGTAGGCCACACACGCCCACTTCTAGGCCTAGAAATGAACGAACTCATGACAAGCTGACGCTCCATCATCACATGTTTTTAACAATCTTACCAGTTTATTTCATTCATAGATATAGTTTTAATATAATCTAACACTATTTAAACGTCCCCTACAATATTTTTCCCACGATTAAACTGACGAAAACATCCTACCCTACTCAGGGTTACTTCAAAATGTTATCGTCACCATTGATTAAAGCGTCGTCACCTAAGTTCAACTTTCACGCTTATTTTCATTAACATTTTTCTATCTAGGCTGTATACGATGTGGCTACAAATATTCCACTAGACTTACAAACTCAATTTCATAAATAGGTGGTGTGGTTTTGTCTTTATTGAGTGTTTATTTCAGTTATGATCCATTGCAAGTGCCATAGGAAAGCCATAGGAAAACATACTTATAAGCGGCCATATCTCAACTTAATGCTACTCCGGCGGGTTCGCGCTTCGCTCACCAGATGTCAGCCACTTTGCTTTTAAATCCGAATGTCTGTCCGATCCCATACGGCCGAACGGCCAAATAGATTGAGCTGAAATTTTAAACAGACATCCGTGACCAGGTAACTGAGAACTGCTAACAAAATGAGCACAATCCATTTCGATTTAAACCTACAAGAAATAATAAACTGAAAAATAGACTGCCAATGTGTAGAAATTTATTTACCAACAATGAGAAAAAATATTTTTTGTTTGTTATTTACCTGGCTGTGAAATGCCGTGCTCATGCAAGGTCTATCGAATGTTGAACGTCAAGGTACCCCCAAATTCCGCTCGTAGATTGAGTAAACCTTGCAATATTTTCACGTATTTCGTACTGGCTATATGATTTCCATAGTATTGTCACAGATGATGGACTACACTGTGTTATTTGCATTTCAAAACATGTTTAATAATTTTTTAAATACAATCCAGAAATTACAAAATCTTTTTCGACCAGGGGATTGAACTCACATCTACCACATTTCGGCTACAAGGAAAGGAAGGCTATAAGGGTTGCGAGGATTGGGCCCCTGGGTGTTACGATGCTCGCTGCTCGGTCCTTCTTCGAACATAGAGGCTATATCGAAAAGATGATTCTAAGTGACGGTGATCCATGGAATGTATTTAGCTTCATTGATTCAGCTTCTCGTCTTACAAATTGGGGTAAATCAATGCACATACAGGCACTTTCCATTGCGCTGCATCGACCAATTTTTTGTTACCAACATTTCGTCAAAAGTGGTCTTTATATGAATTTATCATCGATCGAGTTTAAAACTGGCTTATACTCAGGCGAAATAAGTGTGGGAAACCATTTAAAGTACTTTGGCCATAACGTATACACCAAGGATCAAACAACAATAATCATATATCTTCACGACGACCATTTTGAGGCATTGTTAAAAAAGACATCTTTCTGGTCGGGATTCGAACCGAACACGCTCGCATATCCAACTGTTGACAATGCATGATTTAGATCATTTTAAACCAATAAAGTGACCCACCTATAACCATTATCTGTTATTTGTCATAGTATAAAGACTTTTTAATTCAATTCAATTTGCATGTCTTTTTTGTCTCAATTATTATGATCTACATTCAGAAAACTATTGTCCTATGTAAATGTTTTTCAATAACATCACTAACGAAACAACAAGGCAAATGGTATTATTTAAAAACGGTAGTGGGTGGAACTCAAATACAGCAACGTCCTCGTCGTGAGTTCCGGATACTGGAAATATTGTAATATGTTAATATCATTTCTTGCTAATAGCTGTACGAATGGGTAAATCAAATCCAATCTACAATCTTGATTATACATTATGCAATATGGCGCATTATGGCATTTCGTTTGACGTGCCGTTACACTGACTAAACTTAAATTCCTATCATTTATACGTAATATCTATCAACTCAAATGCAAACATCAGCCCATAAGCATGGAAGATTTTAACTCCCCTAAACTGGATGCGAGCTCTGGCGTTCGTTTCGGGGACCTATCCTCCTTGCCTTGACCACCACCCCAACGACGACGACCAAGCCAACACGATGATGATCAAAAACGATGACGGCCATGACATGAGAACCCCCCTTTCCTCCCCTACTCGTAGCTGGTTCTGACCAGCATGGGACTTTCCTCCCACATCCCCTAGGCTAGAGTGGCGCATTAGGACTTAACGGTTAGCCTTAGATAGGGGGAGGAAAGAAAATGTTACCGGGTACTCAACACATGGCTCACTCACTCGTCCAACAACGACTTTGGCGTTTCCCTAGTAATAAATACTTGAAGTTACGGAATTATTAGCTGTCTCCTGTCCAACGCCGCTATATTATATAAGCTTCGTTTTTACATATTCACCACACCACTTGTTTTTGCCACAATTAGTGTTAAAATTTAATTCAAAATAAATAATTTAAATGATAAACATTAACATATTAAAAGTTTCATATTCGTGTGTTCAAAACTTAAATACACAATTTACGGACGTTGCTTTGAAAATGTGGTTATTTAAGGGAGCAGGAAATGAACTTATTGTCAAAGTTGATTTTTTGGGTTGAATAATGAATATGTTATATTGTTAATCACAATTAAATTTAAAAAAAATAGATATATTTTTTTTGCAAAAATTTAATTATGTTATTTTGTATGACAACCATCGTATATTAACGACTCAAAAATTATGTATATAAAAAAACAAGATCTAAAAAAAAATTACAAGTATTGTTAGCAAAAACTCCAATGTGCTGAATTAAAAAAAAAATCAAATCTCTAAGTTGAATACCCTCCGAAAAAATGGCACTGGTAATAATGTAATTACTGCACATGAAGTACACCTTATACATTAACTTTAACACCCGTTTACTCAAAACTATACTTTCTGAAACTACAGTACTTATATAAGTTAGGCAGTTTTGAAGCTAGAGCCTTGAAAATTTTAAGACTAATTCTTTATTGTGTTTTAAAGAAACTGTGCGTGGGGAATTTAAAAAAATATCATCATCCAATTTTAACCCATTAATTGTTTTGAAAAATTTCAATTTTCTGGGATTTTTATTGATAATTTTCTAAAAAAAATCTGGTAACCACAGATTTTCAAAATTTAAAAAATCCCCACACACAGTTTCTAGGTAATAGGCTAATCTAGAAGGGGAAAATATTTAGTCTCTAAGACAAAATGCCAGGGAGTAAATGGTACCGGAATTTAGTCAATTTAACATGCGCGACATAGGCCATTCCTGCCCCCCTTAATGGTAAGTTTGATTTAAACGCAGAGACGTGTCAAAAATGGTTAACATTGCTTATGAATACAATGAATTGAAATATAAATTATTTCATTATAATTTGAGGATCCACTTTCAGAAAAACAAAAACAATTTCAAACAGTGCTTCAATAACTTTTTGTATATTCGTTGACATATTAAGGTTGATCTATCGGCATAATAAAAATTTTCCTAGATATTATTTTATCAAAACAACAGACATAGTTTATCAATAATCATTTGACATTGCTAATTTTATTTATTTTTCGGTTGAGCGGTACGTCCAATATAGACGTTTATAGTGAAATTTATAAATTATATAAATTTCACTAAGAACGTCTAAATTGGGCGTACCGCCCAACCAAACAATAAATAAAAAAATTATTTTGGCAATGTCAAATGATGATAATTGATAAACCATGTCTGTTGTTTTGATAAAATATTATTTAGGAAAAATTTTATTAGGCCAATAGATCAACCTAAAGACTAATAGAGTTACGCGTTGCGTGAACAGTAGAGTTAAAAAAATTGTACAGGTTTTAAAAAAAAAATTAATTTGAGATTGAACCCATCCATGCGTCAATAACCACTTACAACTTTTAATCTTTGTATATTCAAATTATTTATTTAGTGCACATTACATGAATGTATAACTCATCTATGTCCCTTTCTTATTCTTCAAGTATCAAAATTAGATCCACAGAAATAAACATTAAATGTAGGGTCTCGTTGCAACGTAGTAGATAAACGTTGCGTCTTAGTTTTATTTTGGATAGATGGAAAGGGTAGTGCAAACACTAGTGTCAACATCAACATATTAATTTATCTTGTTAGGCCTGCAGCTTTAACAAATTATTAAAACATTCATCAAGTAAGAAACTTGAGTTTCATGTGAAAATACTCCGATTGAAAAAATTATTGCTTTAAGATGCCGTCGTTTAGGCCTGCTTGCCCACTCCAAGAATGTTTTATTAAATCTGCTGCCTTTTCAGCTATCATATATGTTGGTGCATTAGTGTGTGCTGTGGGTAATGTAGGCATAATAGATGCGTCGACCACTCTAAGTCCCTTGATGCCGTGCACTCTAAGAGCAGGGTCCACTACCGCGTCAGCGTCCGAGGCTGGGCCCATCTTACAGGTGCCTACTTGATGGTGAATATCGGCTGTGAGATGTCTTATGACGCATATCCAGTAAGCATCGCTTCCAAACGTGTCCGTACACCCGGGCACTGGTGTGTCATGCAGCTTTGACCCATACTTCTGAAATGCCGGGGTGTCAGATAGTTTCAAGATGATTTTGATACCTTCTAGAATAGTTTGCACGTCGTGTGGGTGGGAGAGCAGATTGGCGTCGATCAGTGGTTTACTGAAGGGGTCGTTGTTTTTAAGCTTGATGATGCCACGACTCTTGGGTCGCATGAGGAGCGGTATTGCCCACCAGACGTTTTGTCCTTCTAAAGGCTTGTAGACCGTGTCGTACACGGCGTCCGTCAATCCCAAGATGACCTTGCTATCCTGCTCGCTCTGGGCCGTTGAGTACTGCAGTAGTTCGATGTCCGGCCGCGAGTCCTCTGCCAGTCGCGAGCGTACCCACCCGATCGTCTCCACGCCCCCTGGACTGGTCAGCGGACCCTTACCGTTTATGAAGTAGTCCCAAGCAACCACTGGGTTCATCACTTCACTCCCTACTAGGCCAACCGTTTCATTGACCAAGAAATGTGGAGCGTAGCTCCCAACTTGCTCTTGTAGGTTATAACCCACCTTCAAGTCCTTTATGAGTGGAATGTCGAATTGCTGCAAATGATCTTTTGGACCCACACCAGACAGCATTAGAATTTGTGGCGAGCTTAACGTTCCAGCAGAAAGGATAACCTCCTTGCAAGCTAAAACCGTGTACGAAACGCTATCTTTGACAAACTTCACCCCGATTGCTTGATTCGTGACTGGATCTATGACAATCTTCGTAACATGACTTCTCAGTGACACGTACAAATTCTTGCGATGACTAGCTGGCCTGAGGAACGCTTTGGACGCGCTGCATCGCGCCCCGCTACGCATGTTTACCTGTAGATAGGAGAATCCCATCTGTGTTTCTCCGTTGTAGTCGTCAAGAGTCGGATAGCCGAGCGTCCTGCAGGCCTTTAGAAAGGCTCCCGACAGAGGTGTGCGGAAGGGAACCCAGCTTACGTTCAAGTACCCTGCAGACGAGTGGTAGATTGAATCCGTCAACTCTGGGATGTCAATATGCTCGGATTTGATAAAGTACGGTAAAACATTAGAGTAATTCCATCCGTCGTTGCCCATACTCGCCCACTCATCGTAGTCCTCGCGGGTGCCTCGCGTGTAGACCATGTAGTTGATGGCGCTGGAACCTCCGAGTACCTTCCCTCGAGGCCAGCGACACCTGTGCTCCCGCATACCAAGACACGCTTGTTCCTGGGGCTGCGTCTGGTAGGCCCAGTTGTACGGGGTCGTCTGGTAGTAGTTGCTGAATGTGGGCACGTCCATGAGGTACGTCTCGTCAGGCCCCGCCTCCAGGAGAAGCACCCGCCATGACGTCACCTCTGACAGACGGCTGGCCAGCACCGAGCCCGCAGATCCCCCGCCAACCACTATGAAGTCGTACTCGCTCTCACGCGCGATCACGTAGCCCGGGGTGTCGCTGATGCGGCCTTCTTCCAAGCGTGTGTTGCTTTGGGTTGTAAGCGCCTCCAGCAGATTCATTGGGTTTATTGACACAGATTGGACAACACTTGCCCTTAGAAGGAGGAAGATTGTCCAGAAAACATAAGTCAATGATCTAATTAGCTTCTCACAATTAAACATTTTTACCACTTTTATTTGTGTTTATTTTTTAAATTAAAATAACGAATTATTTACAAACTCTAGCCGGTAACGAGAACTCATTATTATTTTTGCACTGTAGAATACTTGATTTGCATCTTCATTCTTTAGACATATCAGCGTGTCAGAAGTTCACTTCTTTGAGCAAAGCAAATACGCACTCTGCGACCGAAAGGCACCAGCCTAATGACGAACAAAATAACATATAAGCTGAAATATTTCTAAAGATATTGGCAAGTGTATCACTGTCAGGCACCAAGTGTTAAATGTTACACATATAACAAAAAACTTGTAAAGAAACAGCCAAACTTTACACAATCAAAAGCAATTAGATCTAAAAGAAATGCCAAGCTTATGTACCCTCCTACATTTTTTTCGCAATCTTAATGCATAAATTCACTTTGTCCTGTGACTTGATCCTTGCAAAGCGTGGCAAAATTTTATTTGCAACTATTGTTTTAAATGTAAAAGTTTGTGCAAATTTATTTTGTCAAGTTTTGAAATGATTTTAATTTATGTATTAATATTGCGAAAATGTAGGAGGGAACATAAGCTTGGCATTTCTTTTAGATCTCATTGCTTTTGATGGTGTAAGGTTTGGCTGTTTGTTTACAAGTTTTTTGTTATATGTGAGATCTCATTACTTTTTCAAGTTCCATTAATTTTTTTCAAATACAATAATTTTATCAAAGTCGATTTAATTGATATGGTATTACCAATTAACAATAGAATTTAAAATATCTAGTGGTCCAAAGACTTGTTTTTACTAAAAAATGTAGGTGATCATTGTCAAGTAGTTACTTGTTGATTATATTCTTGTAAAAGGCTTATAATGAAACCTTTATTTGGAAGCCTTCCAGCAAACTTTTTTCACTTTTTCTTTCAAAAGACACTTTATCACTATAACCTTAATGTAATGTAAAATATGAACATTCTAGCCCCACCCGTTTGGACAGAATCGCTAGCCGATTGAAACTGACGAATTAAATCGTAGCAGTAGCAGTAGCTAACATCCTTAAAGTGATTTTGAGCATGTTTCAAGCCATTTTTCATCAAGAAGGAATGCTCTTCCCCCAACCAAATTTGGCATGTGTTGTCAGGTACCTAAATCCCTTCGATTTTGATAGTTTTCAAGTTCACATCACGTTTCATGACGGCTGGGTGACACCTCGAAATCACCCCAACTCTGCTTGCTGTATAAGGTGCCTGAGTGTGTAGCGCACCGCGGCTTGGCTGCGGCGCCCTAACGAACACCTAGATTTGACTCTTACTCTCTAGGCCTTATTGGTAAACTTTTATTGAAAGAATACAATCGTGACTGTCAACAATAAAATATTTAATTCTCTTTTCTATTCCCGAGTTCAGAAATGATACAACTGTGTATCTATGTTATTTTTATTATTTAAAGGACAATCCATTATTCGCCTTGAGGCTATTGTAATCACCCTAGGGTCAAAACTTTAGGAGTCTATGAAAGTTTGCTGAATGAAAGAGTACCTAAATCAGCGAAAAACATTTTTTTTTGGTCGGGACATAACCTCACTATCGGTCATTATATGTCGTTTTTTATTTGACAATAGTGTAGCCAGCACAGCTAGTTTAAAATTAAATTTTGTGAATCGGTTTTCTGGATATAGTTTCTTAACATCTCTAGCTTCAACTTCAGCTATAAGGACAAATAGATTTCTGAAATAACAGTTGGTGTACAATATTTTTTGCCAGACGATACAAAGCTAAAAATAAACTCGTATTTGTACCGTTTGTCAAAAAAATCGTACTCCAACTGTATTTTTAGAAATCTATTTGTCCTTATAGCTTAAGCTGAAGCTAAAGGTGTTTAGAAGCTATATCCAGAAAATCGATTCTCAAAATTTAATTTTGCACTAACTGTGCTGGCTACACTATTGTCAAAAAATGACATATAATAGCCTATAGTGTGGTTATGTCCCCCCCCCCAAAAAAAAACAAAACATTTTTTCAGTTTTAAGTAAGGCGCTCTTTCATTCAGAAACCTTTTCAGCCATGTTTCTTCGACTTTCTAATTATCGGCCTGTGGTGGTACAATAGCCTTAAACAAACACTGAAGACAACTCAACAAAACCTTTCGCCAAGGATTGCCGGTGGCGGGATTCGGACCGTGACCTCGCGAAGCAGTCTCACACGTTACGCATGATCTACCTCGCTCGATAGAAGATAATCCAAAGGTAGCATGATAGCGATCTGGAGTCGAACCTACGGCCGACGAGTATTTTATAACCCAGATCTGTATTTCTACTCTAAGTTTCTAAGTTTGTTAAAACTAGAATATACGTAACACTACAATATTTATTTACCGTAATAAAACAATGTATCATAGCTTGCATTCTAACAAAACATTCGAATAATAAATACGCACGTATAATCCTTGTGATTATCCCATATGCAAGAGCAAGTCTTATTTTATACTCTCTGCCGCAAAGAAAATTTATTTTAGGAGTTTTGCCCATTCTGAATACAAACTTAAATCTGAATGAACGATTTACGATTACATTACAAGAGGAGCATCTTACTTAGGCGAGATTACAGTAATAGTGGGATCAAGGTGTCTTCTAAAACACAACTATAGTGCAAAATGTGATACCAGCATAAAAAATTTGCAATTATGTAGATTTTGTAATGAGAAATTTGAAAATAACTGGCTCCACGATGGGGTCTTATTATTTAACTATTAATTAATTGATTAATATTAATTGGTTAATTATGTGACACGAGTTTCAAAGTGGCAATAAGTAAGTCATGTTTGGTATTAATTAAGAGCATTTTCACCTTTATAAATAAAAAAAATACATTGAAAAAATATATGAAATATACATAAGTTATAGTTAAATGTGTTGATTTTGCTGATTTTTTAGTTTTTGAACTAAAAGATCAACGTTACAGTAAAATTTCTCCTAACCAATGATATCACAGTGTTCAAAAAAGAGCTGGTAACTATAATTAATATATAATTTTTCAATTTTCAATAATAGTAATTACAATATATTTAACACAAATAACAAAATGGCGTAAATATGTCTAACTATGGTATAAAATATAATACCAACTTAAAAATTTAGCAATCTTAAAGCTTTTGTAATGAGAAATTCGAAAATAACTGGCTCCAAGCTGAGTGTTTAGTATTTAACTATTAATTGATTAATTAACATTAATTAGTTAATTTAGTCCTAAATTTTCAAAGTGAAGACAAATTTGTAGTGTTTGGTATCAATTGAAAGCATTTTTTACCAACATAAGGAAAAAAAATACATTGAAAAAATATATTGAAATATATACATGTTATAGTTAAATATGTTGATATTGTGATTTTTTAGTTTTTGAACCAAAAGATCAACTTAAAAGTAAAATTTCTTCTAACTAATGATATCACAGTGTTCACAAAAGAATTGGTTACTATAATTATTGTATCATTTTTCAATTTTCAATAATAGTCATTACAATATATTTTACACAAATTAACAAATTTTGTTAAATTGAAAAGTTACAGAAACATGTTGTGTGACGTAGAAAAATGCATCATTTGACTTGTTTATATTAACCTTGAAGATTTTGTAATAAGAATTTCGAAAATCACTGGCTCCAGGCTGAGCTTTGAGTATTTAACTATGAATTGATTAATCAAATCAATTACTTAATTGTGTCTAAAAATATTAAAGTGAAGGTAAATGTGTCATGTTTGGTATCAAATGAAAGCAATTGTCACCAACATTAAGAAAAAAATACAAACAAAAATATATTGAAATATATATTTTTGTTATAGTTAAATATGTTGATTTTGTGATTTTTAATTTTTGAACCAAAAGATCAACTTTGAAGTAAAATTTCTTCTAGCCAATGATAACACAGTGCTAACAAAAGAGCTGGTAACTTTAATTAATAAGACATCAATTTTCAATAATAGTATTTACAATAGATTTTACACAAATTAACAAATTTTCTTAATTGAAAAGTTACAGAAACACGTTATTGTTGTGTGACGTAGCAAAATGCATCATTTGACTTGTTTATATTAACCTTAAAGATTTTGTAATAAGAATTTCGAAAATCACTGGCTCCAGGCTGAGTTTTGAGTTTTTAACTATGAATTGATTAATTAAATTTATTACTTAATTGTGTCCAAAAATATTAAGGTGAAGATAAATTTGTAATTTTTGGTATCAAATGAAAGTATTTGTCACCAACAAGCACCAACAACTAACAAGCACCAGAGCTATTTTTCTTTGGGTGAAGCGAAATTGAAGTATTCGTTTGGCACATGCAACAATCCCCCGCGTGATGATAGTGCTTGATACTACTATATTAAGCGAATGTTGACGCTTAATACTCAAAACTCAACCTGGAGCCAGTGATTTTCGAAATTCTTATTACAAAATCTTTAAGATTGATATAAACAAGTCAAATGATGCATTTTGCTACGTCACACAACATGTTTCTGTAACTTTTCAATTTAAGAAAATTTGTTAATTTGTGTAAAATATATTGTAATGACTATTATTTAAAATTGAAAAATGATACAAAAATAAGAGTAACCAGTTCTTTTGTGAACACTGTGATATCATTGGTTAGAAGAAATTTTACTTTAAAGTTAATCTTTTGGTTCAAAAACTAAAAAATCACAAAATCAACATATTTAACTATAACATGTATATATTTCAATATATTTTTTCAATGTATTTTTTTTCCTTATGTTGGTAAAAAATGCTTTCAATTGATACCAAACACTACAAATTTGTCTTCACTTTGAAAATTTAGGACTAAATTAACTAATTAATGTTAATTAATCAATTAATAGTTAAATACTAAACACTCAGCTTGGAGCCAGTTATTTTCGAATTTCTCATTACAAAAGCTTTAAGATTGCTAAATTTTAAGTTGGTTTCATATTTATACCATAGTTAGACATATTTACGCCATATTGTTATTTGTGTTAAATATATTGTAATTACTATTATTGAAAATTGAAAAATGATATATTAATTATAGTTACCAGCTCTTTTGTGAACACTGTGATATCATTGGTTAGGAGAAATTTTACTTTAACGTTGATCTTTTGGTTCAAAAACTAAAAAATCAGCAAAATCAACATATTTAACTATAACTTATGTATATTTCAATATATTTTTTCAATGTAATTTTTTTCTTTATAAAGGTGAAAAATGCTCTTAATTAATACCAAACATGACTTATTTATTGCCACTTTGAAACTCGTGTCACATAATTAACCAATTAATATTAATCAATTAATTAATAGTTAAATAATAAGACCCCATCGTGGAGCCAGTTATTTTCAAATTTCTCATTACAAAATCTACATTATTGCAAATTTTTATGCTGGTATCACATTTTGCACTATAGTTAGTAATCTTTACTCCACTATAAAACACTATCATGTTCTTATTTGCATCCCACTTTAGACATAATATCATAAACAAATTAAAAATACACCTTCATTGAAACTTTTATTTCTGGGTGTACTCAGGAGAATTACACTTTAGAACTTCCAAACAGGAGCGTATCAATGATAACAAACGTGCTTTCTGTTTGACTTACACGGATCTCTCAAATGTGTTGTTTGCACGGACACCCAGACACTATTGCGATATAGAGTTGTTCATCTTATCACCTTAATGACTGGTAATTATAATGTGCTTATTATTGTTGGAAATTAAGCTATCTGCAAGAAATCATTACACGGGCAAAGTATCGTGTTATTCCACTCTCAAATAACTCTCAATTTCTTCCAAAAGTTGTTTTCAAATCAAGTTCTGAATAACTGAAATACCCAAACTAAATGCTACCCTAGCTCTTATGGCCGTATGTCTTTATAACTTTAATTTTAAGTCAATGTTAATTTGCACAAAAGTTCACCCATGCATGCTGGCAATACTACATGCGTACAACTACCATACAGTTTATTACTACAATATTGCTTCTCAAACTTTAACTAATATTGATATTAAAGGCATTACTTTATGCCTTATGGCAAAACGACAAAACTATTTTTATATAATGTTGTGACTTTAAACTTAACGAGCATAAAAAATAACAATAGATGAACCTTTATTGAAAAATCACATCTAATAAAATAGGCCTACTACACATTTAGGGTTTTAAATAATCGTCACACCATTGAATATGATAAAATGAGGGAAATATGACAAATTTATATACGCAGTTACAATGAACACTTCTTTAGGCATTAACCGTGAATATTAATTATTAAAACATATCAATTTAAAAATCAATTCCAGTTTCTTCTTCAGTTTTCAGTTTTTTCTTATGGTCACAACACATAGAAATCTCCTTATTTATGATGTTTTTCCAAAGCATTGGAAGGTTATAGCTTGGTAGACCATATTTGCATCTGGATGAGTATTGATTACTGCTGCCACATGATTTATATCTTTCTTATCTAATTCTTTCAAAATAACTATCTTTATGTATATTTTTTCAGGTCCATTAGTAACTGCATATTATAAATAAATATACCTTTCTTTATAAAGACAAATCTTTGTATTTTCGTTTTTTTTTAAACTTCGAATCTTTAGTGGAACGTCAAAAAAATAACAAAACAAAAAACATTATGGAAATCAATCCAGAAATAAAAAAAAAACTGCCGGACCTCCTAATTTTCGATCGATTAACTCTTAAGCTACCGAGACGATTACCATCGTAAAATTCTGGATTGCTGTTGTATTATCGACTGGAAATCGGGAGACCCGGGTTCGATAACCGGCCGAGATGGATTTTTTAATCTGGATTGACTCAATAATAATCAATTATAAGGCTACCTAGGGGAGTATTTCCCGATCAATAAACAATTTATCGTAATTGCATCAATATCGACTTAAATGCGTGACATAGGGATTTAGTATTTTGTTTTACCTTCGTATGAAATGAGCGATCCCTCTTAGCTACCAACAACAGCCAAGTGTGGCGTCCCATGTGTTTTGATCTCCTCAGCAACCTCTCTTCAGAACGCTTTTTGCAACTAATGAGACTCACATTTTACCAGAAGAATCGTTTTATAGTCGTCTACTGATAAACTACCGATAACTGTAAAGTAGTAGAGAACATTTCCTTAAGGGTAAATTATGCTTGGACAACTATTATCAAATTTTTCCAATGGGAAGACTCGACTAGGTCTTAAGTTCACGACCATACGTTGCGCAGGTCAGTAACTCCACGTGGGCAAGCAGCCAACGTCCCACGTGGTCGGAAGAGTAGTAACGTGCTCATACACACACACAACGACAGTTGCTACACTCAGGTACGTATGTTGAGCAATGCACGCTCACGCTAGGACCTTTAAGTGCGCTACTATTATAAGAAATGAGCTAGATCGAAAACCATCTCTGGATGCTCTTGTTGTTATTTGTAAACTAAGTGGTAAAGACCTGATACGTATTAGAAGCAAAACACATGCAGCACACAATTACACGGAAGCAGTTCGTTGGTTCGAACCCAGGCACAAGGAAGTCTGGAATTAAGTCCTAGGATCAGGCGAAAACGTTGCACACAATGTCCCGATAGCCGTATTATATTGTTAATAGCGGCTGAGAAAGCCCATCAATCCTGATAATAAACTTATAATAATAATATTTAGCATAAAAGCTTTTGCTCAAAATATACTTTTCGGTTTTTGAAGTCTTAACAGAACTAATTACAACAATACGTTCGTATTAAAGTTAACCGTTTTTATATTTATGACAGTCTTGGCTATTTGTTCCAGACAATAGGTTTAGAAGAAACTACTACGGATAATGAAGCTTATAAAACAATCATTAAAACTCCTTCTACGCCCGTGTACGGTACTTATTTACCTGTATATCATATTTTTACACTTCTAAAATAAAACATTGAACATTGTTTATGATTGTTATTCAACCTTTTCAAACTATTCAAAACCCTACTTTCCCTGTGACACGACATAGTTGAGATTTTAGATCCTCCACTTTCAATTTAAACTAAATCGAGCCATTATAAAAATCGATTTTCATTATACTTCCTTATAAACCTTAACATTGCGTACCTCTCTAAAATGAATCACTATTATAAAATCTGACATTTTCGCTTTATTTCGTGCGGACTATCAGATGATCTTTTGAATATTTGAAAGTGAAAATCTTCTTCTTGTTACAATGGTGTCACGCCCGTGGCATCCAGCTTGGCTCTCGTAACCTCTGCCACTGTGCATGTTCGTGTTACCTGAGCGAGGGAACTTCCTATATTAGACAGTATTTATGACTTAATGTTGTTCGGTTGGGTCTCCATTATTCGTTTTCTCTGTGGATGTCAGTCGAGCGTTCAACTTCCCGCCTGCATACCAGAAACATAGCTCGATGTTCTTTGTTAATTAATTTCAAAAATATGTATAATCGCAAGTCACGAAAGCGGTGTCAGGTTGATTAATTATATCTGCATCCCATTATTTTAGAAGTTTGGGAGATACTTCTTCGTCGTATTGGGGTGTAAGATATTTTACGCCGAAGCAAATGTTTAACTATATCACAACACAACATGGTGCGTTGGTGCGTTTCTTAGGGTTTAAATAATTATCAAACTTATCCAATTATTTTGAATAATACGTCGTTGAACCCCTCAATAAAATTGCCAGAGCGTAGATATAGAAGAGCTTTGGAGGAGATATTAATTAAAATGCAGAAATGGATTTTGTATCGGGGCCATGAGGACGTATTCACTTTGTTCTCACGATTAGAAGGGACGCACTAGAATACTATAACAAGCCCACACTCCTCAAAGAGATGAGTTCGCTAATTGCTCAGATGTTATTTTTATACATGTGTTGTGTTATATAAACAATATTAATAAGTAATTAGTCTAACGAGGCTTACATAAGTGAGAATTATTACTTTTATGTAGGTGTTTTAAGTTGTGGTGCTCATCCGCACAATCAACAGAGTGCGATTCATGGTATCGTGCGAATTCGATAATGTGGCAATGGAGCTAAACGACACTTAAATATAATACACCATACAGCTAAAACTCGATGATAAATTGGTCACTATTCTGAAGGCCATCGTTCCGATACCGAACACCTGTAATCCTGACTGAAGGTTTTCCCAAGGTTTTCCTCAGTCAAAGGCCAATGTTCGATGGATTCTTATATTACACCTTCCATATCCCATGTTTTCACACATTCCATGCCTTCATGTGAAGAGGGGCAAGTTTGTGCCATGGACTGTCTTCCTACACATACACAAAACTTTACCTCGATATAATCCATTCGCACGTTTCGTGATAATATTTCTCACTCAAAAAGCAATTGGATTCGCAATGTGGCTTTCTTCAGATCCATCAGTCGTCTGTGTAGGTGGGCGAGTTGTTTAATACATTTCTACACAAGAAGCGGGATCAATTTATTATCTCGTATTCAAGAACCTGAAAGCCTCCGGGAAATGCTTGTATGGCGTGCAGATATTCATTCCCGCGTTTCTTTGATATCGCGAGCAAGAAATGGACCGTTGTTGTTACTCTTCTTACACTACGAACGGTTTCGGGGTCTCGTGCCATCAGAAATACTGCGCATAGAAATCTGATAAGGCTTTTTTTGGAAGGTGAACGATGTGAGAAAAATGGTATCGTTTAAGTTTTGTTCTATATATTTTTTCAAAGCTATCCGTTATGGATGGAAGGTTGTAGACAGCAGAAACTAAATTAAAGTTAGTGTAATCGAAATTTGTTGTATGGACGCCAAAGGCTTCCGAACCACGAGAAAAAACGCTCGATTTAGTTGTATTGAAGGGACGCCTGAATAACGCCGAATCGATCGTGTGTAGTGTACTTACAATTTTCCTACTATCGTTTTTAGCTCCTAACACAAAAGAGTAGCGTGATTTACGGTACACGTTTTTGGGTAAATTCGTACACCAGAATCATTACATTCAATTCGTTCATGAAATTATCTTTCATCCCGATCCTTGTGACCTGAAAGTTCATCCACGATGTTTGTCACAATGGGAAACAGTGTGTGTAATTAACCCTTGTATTGTACCCACAGTCTATCTGTACACCTTTTACACTTAAAAGGCTATTCCACCGCGTTTTTCTATTTTCCAAAATATGCTACTAAGTCAAAATATAGTGAATGGCTTTGAAACATGGCTATTTTAGACAATCACACATATTTTTCCAAATTTTTCTGATCGCGTACACGGCCAATATAGCCACCTCAAAATAATTTCAACCTTCAATTCGCCAGGGCACACCATTCAACGTAGGGTGTTGTGCTTTTGTGACATTAATTTTCAACTGTTTTTCTTTGGACTGACTGAGGGAAAACAGATTTATTTTAACAATTGTCTTTCCTGCGAATTTTTTCGTTTGGCGGTACAAATCGGTAAAAAATACCGCCAAACGAAAAAATTCGCTGGAAAGACAATTGTTAAAATAAATCTGTTTTCTCAGTCAGTCCATAGAAAAACAGTTAAAAATTAATGTCACAAAAGCACAACACCGTACGTTGAATGGTGTGCCCTGGCGAATTGAAGTTTGAAATTATTTTGAGGTGGCTATATTGGCCGTTGTACGGATCAGAAAAATTTGGAAAAAATATTTTGATTTTCTAAAATAGCCATGTTTCAAATCATTCACTATATTTTAACTTGTAGCATATTTGGCAAATAGAAAAACGCGGTGGAATAGCCTTAAGGAATCACAACCTGGATTCCCGCGATGTAAAGAACCTAAGTGTTTTAATGACTAATGGCGAAAACGAAGTCTCAATTGAACAAGCACTGTTGATAAAAATAGGGGCTAACGACGAGATTGCAGTCGAGTAGCAGTATCGGCTTAGCCGTGATGTGTTAAGACAAAACAAAAAGAAAAAATTGCAAAAACAGTGTGTGTGTTTAAACCCTTTATTGTACACACAGTCTTCTTACCCTTTTTCACTTCCCAAATTTAAAATTTTGCCGCCCGCCACAAGGATATTTTTTCCTAATGCTTCCCATTTCTTTTTTTTCCTGGTGTATAAATAAATACAATATATCATTTGTTTTGTAGAAATATTATTTGATTGTGTTTACTAGGAAAACGCTTAAGTCCCGCCGCGTTGTTGGATGAGCGTAATTGGTGCATTGAGCTGCCATGTGTTATGCGGATTTTTTGTTGTTCTGTGAAAAAATTATTACGACGTCATTTTTTTTTTTAATTAAATTAAATTAAATAAAAAAAATAACTTAAATTTTTTAATTAATCGTACATTAAAAAAAGAAAAAAATCGAAAATTGCAATTTTCATAAGGAATAAGTATTCGATGCGCTCAAATTTGACACTAATATATTAATTCATAAAATTAAGGTTCTGTGAAAAAATCATTACAATAGGATAAAGCATGTCGGTGTTATTAGTCAAAGAACTGTTATAACAAAGAAAAAAAAACGTAAAATTTCGATATTCATGAGAAATAATTTTTCTGATTGTGCACAAATTTACACGAATATCTTAATTCATAAAATTAAGGTTTTGTGAAAAAAACATTGAAATCGGATAAAGCACATAGGTGTTATAAGTCGAAGAAATTTTTTAAAAATAGAAAAAATCGTAAAATTGCGATTTTCATAGAAATAATTTTCCGATTGCGCTCAAAAAACGTGGCAGTTCTAAGTATAGAGATTTCGAAGGCCTCCATAAAATGTTATCGCAATCGGAGTATCGTGTTTAGCCGGAATCGTGTTAACAGACAGACAAAATACAAAAAGAAAAAAAAAATTAACATTCCGGATTTTTTTTCTCCATTGTAGTAGAATGGAATCTTCGCTTCGCTCGCTACGCACATCCAATTATTGTAAATGGATTTTTTGTGTGGGAATAAAATGGATTGAAATTGTTTCACTGTTCTAAAGCAGCAAAGCATTACTTTTCCATGCGTCCGTCGTCCGTCTGTGCGTGTCACGTGTCACGATAAAAACCGAACCTGACCTTCACCAACGAAGATTCAGGCTCTCTTTGGCGCATACACATCTGACACTGGAGTCAGGGGGTTGGGCTAGCCATTCAGAAATCTATACTTTCTCTACACTCGGCACCTCCACCTAGGGGAGTCTAACGCTGGAGATCAAACGTGGCGTAATAACGGTAAGTATTTCTCCCTACACATATTCCACATATTCCCGTACCCGCTTGTTTATGTATTATAACTAGTATTTAGATCCTCACAGTGCAAGCCTGATGCGCTGAGTCTGACTCGATACTTGCCACCGGCAATGCTAATGTAGGTTTTGTTTTTGGCTCAATCAATTAGGCGAATGCTGTTGATCGAACATACTAAATATCCCTTGACATTCCTTTTATCCTTACATTATATATCTTAATCGCCTGATTGACAGGTTGTTCCTGAACAGGTTTCCTTCATAATGTGTGCAGAGAATTCACGAGACATTCAATGAAACTCGAGCGCTTGGCACAGGTTATTTAGATTTCCTCAGTTCACATAACAATTATCAAAAATATGTTAATGTTGCAACATAGTTCAATCCACGTTGAAGGTGTTTGCCAATTTTCAACGGTCCAACATGGAAATAAAACAAAAAGAACTATTTCGGAACTTAAAAAATGAATTTTCACTGTTTTTCTGTTCCGGAAGATGATTTTTGTTTTCATTAATACATGTTAGACCGTTGAAAATTATCAACAACCTCAACGTGGATTGAACTATGTCACAACATTAACATATTTTTAATAATTGTTACGTGAACTGAGGAAATCTAAATAACCTGTGACAAGCGCTCGAGTTTCGTTAAATGTCACGTGAATACTCGTTGAACCTAGCAACATATATAAACAGCGTTCATCGACATTTTCGTGTATACGTTTGAAATGAAAGTGGGGATACCAATAATAAATAAAAGGAAACCTATTTCACATCCTGGGATTTGACTTTCTGTAGTCGTTAAAACGTCACAGTAATACAATTTTACTCACATATTTATTTTGCTTTTGGTATTCATATTATGTTATTGCCCCTAGTAAAATTGTCTATATAAAGTCGATTATTTGCTATACTAGGGAAACGCCAAAGTCGTTGTTAAACGAGTGAGTGAGCCATGTGTATAGTACCCGGTATCATTCCCCATACTGGGCTAGATCGTGCCTTAGGTATATGGGAGAAAAGGCGATGTTCCCAGGTACTCAACACTTGGCTCACACACTCGTTTAACATCGACTTTGGCGTTTTCCTAGTTTAAATTGAACATTGAAAATGCGAATCGTGTTCAAAACGTATTAGAGTGAAACATTAACAAATTTCCAAGATAAAACAAAATCACCTAATTTTTATTTCACATTTCACATCCCTCAAAAATAATATGTAGGTGTAAAAATATAAAAAAGTTCAAAACTAACGGGTATCGAACCCCAACCCTCCGTGTGCGGTAGGCTCTATGCTTACCACTATGCCATGGGAGACACGTAGAGTTCGTCCCGCTAGCTGCTACTAAACAAATGGTATCGATATTTTAAAAAATCAGGTATTAAATCGCAATGGATCTAGCTGATTTTGTTAACAGTTCTCAGTAAACTCGTACCGGATGTCTGTTTAAAATTTCAGCGCAAACGAGGGAGCGGAGCGACTGAGTGTCTCCATTCAACTCAAACGGCTCTTATTCTGTGATTCTGTCTGTCTGTACGTCGAAAATCAGCCGAACCGCTGAACAGATTGCGCTGAAATTTTAAACAGACATCCGGTACGAGTTTACTAAGAACTGTTAACAAAATCAGCTTGATCCATTGCGATAGAAGCCTACAATAAATAAAAATGTGATTTTTTATAATTTCAATGGCATTTGTTTCGTAGCAGTTAGCGGGACAAGGTTGACGTTGCCTGCATGGCCTTGTGGTAACCATTTAGCCTACCGCACGGATAAATGGGGTTCGATACCCGTCAGTTTTAACTTTTTTATATTTTTACACCCACATATTATTTTTGAGGGGTGTTAAATGGGAAATAAAAATTAGGTGATTTTGTTTTATCTTGGAAATTTGTTAATGTTTCACGCTAATACGTTTTGAATACGATTCGCATTTTGTATGTCCAATTTAAATAATTATTGTGGCAAGCAGAGTTAGTTCCTGTAAGGTGACCAGACGGTCCGGTTATAGAAGTCAAAACACTTGGCTAACTCACTCGTTTAACAACGACTTTGGCGTTTCCCTAGTGATATCATGCATGGTGCTGGTTAAACGAGGGAGCGGAGCGACCGAGTGTCTCCATTCAACTCGAACGGCTCTCATTCTGTGATTCTGGCTGTCTGTCTGTACGTCGAAAATCAGCCGAACCGCTGAACAGATTGGGCTGAAATTTTAAACAGACATCCGGTACGAGTATACTGAAAACTGCTAACAAAATCAGCTAGATCCATTGCGATTTCATCCCACAATAAATAAAAATGTGATTTTTTAAATATCGATAGCATTTGTTTAGTAGCAGCTAGCGAGACGATAACTTCGTGGCTTGCATGGCCTATTGGTAAGCATTAAGCCTACCGCACGGAGGGTTGGGGTTCGATACCCGTTGGCTCGAACTTTTTTATATTTTTACACACATAATTTTTGAGGGGTGTTAAATGGGAAATAAAAATTCGGTGATTTTGTTTTATCTTGAAAATTTGTTGAATGTTTCACGCTGATACGTTTTGAACATGATTCGCATTTTAAATATTCAATTTAAATAACAAGGGAAACGCCAAAGTCGTTGTTAAACGAGTGAGTGAGCCATGTGTTGAGTACCCGGTATCATTCCTCATACTGGGCTAGATCAAGCCTTAGGTATAGTGGAGGAAATGGGTTGTTCCCGGGTACTCAACACTTGGCTCACTCACTCGTTTAACAACGACTTTGGCGTTTCCCTAGTGGTAAGAACAACGCCAATCTCAATCGACATAACTGTTGCATAACTAGAACGGAGAACCTATATGAATAGGTAGGCCTTGCTACACAGGAAGGGAAATACTATATACAACACACTTCTTTGATGAACTTCCAGCCTTCCAGCGTACCCTCTGTGTATGTTTTAATTGCTTTATGTTTTTCGTGGCCAGCTATTTCTCCAGCCTCTTCATAATGCTAAGTAGTGATCAGCGTAAGTAATTTCCGGCACACACTCACAGAAGAACAATCCTCCAAGCACGTTTGGGATAATCACCACGTGCGAGGTGAGAAAGGTTCGTGTCTCAGAATTATTAGTCAAACAGATTTTACTTTTATACCATCTTGTCTTAATAAGTGAAATGGTGTTTTAAGGTTTCACCGTTTTGTGGAGATCAGTCACAGTTGATGTGCAATTTATCAAACTTTTGTTTTCGACACACTCTTAAATCGCAAATTGGTTTAAATTGAGGCGTACGATTTTGTGTCAAACTTAATCCTGTGATATGTTATTAGGTTTTGCATATTCTGCCGGAAAGTCGTAATAGTACCATGAACACAATTTGACTACCGTTTTTAGGATACTTTTTAGTTAAACATTTTTATTACACTGGTAATGTTCATCATTTTTAGTAAAAAAAAAAGAAAAGAAAAGAAAAGAAAAAAAAAAAAAGTTCAGATTCTAGAAAATCCCTCTATGTCACAGTGCTGTTCCTCTAACCGTTATGACTAATACGTGATATCGCTAGAGCCACTACACGTAGGACTGAATCTGATGTGAATCACAAGACTATAAGGTACACTCAGAAATAAAACATAGTTTGGCTTACGTAAATGTAAATATAACCTGTGCAAAAAAATAATATTTAAAAATGATGAAATACATTTCGAGGAAGAAGTATGCCTATACATTTTGGTAAATTTCACATTGTAATTGGTAGCCTGCAAAGAAGCACGTTGTATTTAAATGCAGGTTGTCGTGCAATGCAAATTATTAAAAGCGCGTGTTCATAATTTTATTTAACGCGTTATTTAGCAATTTGATAATCATAATTATTATTAGTTAAGTTGTGAGACTATGCGTGTTGAAAAGTACGACTTATCAAGGTCATCAGTTCCACTGGTAAAGTAATTGAAAAAATGCATCGTTATGTTAGAAATCAATTTATCGCAGCAAAAAAATAGAACAAACCTTACTATCTACAAGAGTAAGCAGGTATAGAATGAGGATAATTAAGTTGACACTATATAGGGAAGAAAATGCCAAAGGGCATTTTTACAGGCTCAATTCGACCATAAGCAATTGTTTTGAGGAAAACCTAGAAAAATCTTCAGTGAGGATTGTCTTTAGTTGGTTTCGATCCGACGACCCCTCGAATAAGAATCTCACGTGTAACACGCGAGCTACCGCTATCGGTAACTTATCGGTACATTTACAATGTTTTGTTTCGGAACTTTTAGTTCGCCCACTTGTCGACCCTCTTCATAGAGAAAATATTCAATTATTTACATCTGTCTACGTTTTACAAGGCCAACGGTACGAGAAGACTTCCTCTAATTTACTTGCCTGGTTAAGTATTGGACAAGGTTGAGAGTGCGTGGTCTTCTGTCAGGTCAATTGTGGGCTTAAAGGTCTTAGATCAAATCATCTGCAGTCCTACTTTTCAACTGTTTTCGAAAGTATTCACGAATTTTATTGGTATATGTCACGGGCGGTATCACATAAACACAACTCGCAAACAAATCTACGTATAACGTAAAAAAAAAAAAAACATTACAGTAAACCTATCCGTCGTTTATTTCGCATTTCATATTATTACACTTAAAGTTGATTTGTCTAGAAGCACGTTCTTAAACAACTAAATCTCGATAATTATTTCTGCTTGCATATAATCATCAATTCATTATTGTTGCTAGTTAAAATTTTGTCGAGATACCTTAAGTAGCTGTGGAGCTAATTGTGGTGTACGGCGTTGTGTCATCTATATTTTATATCACAAACTTTCAACTTAAGACGAACTGTCTACACTTGTAAACCGTAAGTAATTCTTGCGTCAAGTGTTGTCCTTCACATGCCACTTTTTATTTACCTAATTAATTGTTGTTGTGGAATTAACTAGATTGCAACAGACGACGTGGCTATCACTATTGCAGGGGACCTGCATGTGGGAAGAAATAATATGCGCCTACACTGTTTTCATCACACAAACGTCAAGTGTAGAGTTGCAGATAATTATTGTTTCAAGCAACGTGTATCTTATTATTAACCCGTACTTATGAAAAATTAATAATGCCTGGGTGAAACCAATAATTTTGCAGAGGACCGAAGTTAAAATAACACACATTATATTCAACCAGCGTGGGTGACAGGAATACCCAAAATAGGGGCCGAAGCTTAACGCTTTATACCACGTTTTTTCTCGCCCCCCATATCCCAAAGATCTACCAAAACCTTGCCAACAAACAATGCGTGACCATCCGACGTCGTGATCGTGTTTTATCATGATACGGGGCACACGCACAGACGGACGGACGGACATGAAAAGGGATGCATAGGGGAACTTTTCCTCGTCAATTTCAACATGTTTCTTTAAAAAATGTATATTCGTAACACAGCACTCTCTTTGTCCGGAGTAATACTAAAAACTATGCCCAACAACAATGGGTGATTTTCATTGCTTTGCCCTACATCATTCAAAAGTTGTTTAACTCTTTCGTTCCTACCGTAGCCATATGGCAACAGAAAGTTCCAATTTTAACGGGACAATTTTTCTTTTTTCATTTTGAACCCAAATGTTTGTTTTTTGGAAAATAAAAAATAAATACTTCCCCCCCCCCCCGCAGTACAATTGGACAAATAGTGCCTTTTTTAGAGAAGATTAAAAATACACATCTGCTAAAAAAGATAAAGACGGAAAATTTTTGGTTAGTCCCGGAGAAGTAATACATTTTCAGTACTTCTGTTATTTGAGATACACAAATCTAAAATATGCAAACAAAATCAGCAAAAAATGTAGATTTAGGAATGCACTTCAATTCAAAATTTAACCAAAAATTAAGATTTTATTTCAAATCTAAAATTTACGAAAATTCTTAAAATTAATATAAAAAAAAAACTAAAACATACCAAAATTCTTAGAAAAAAAATCGGAATTTTAATTGGTTTATTACTATTATCTAAATTAGACCAATTCAATTCGGGGATGAATGGGTTAAATCATCTAAATCTGACGTGTTAGGAATATTGTTTTCAAAGCACGTTTATAACCAAATGTTTACAAATGTACAAATATTAATTTCTATTTATTAACTATTTACATGATATTTTGTCTCCAGTACTGGTCACCTTCTCACCAAGCATATCTGAAACAAGTAGGGAAGAATTCAATCAAAACATTTACTTGGTGGAAATGATGGTAAAGTAGCTAACAGTGTCAATAGTGAAGTCCAACGTATGACGCCACCTGTTATTATTTGTAAACCAACACAGCATTAGTTTCTATTAGTTTCAAGTGTAAAGCATGAATGGCTGCTACTAATGGTGTTCCGTGCCAACATGAAAGTAACGTGACCCTCTAATATCCGAGAGAACGTCCGGAAAGCGTGTCTTGATCTCGTATACTGGTGTCAGGGTCAGGGGTCATGTGTGACGCACTGTACGCGGGTCAAGCTTGCCCGTTTAGGAGCAATCTGGCAAGTAACACAACATTAGGCATGGGCTATTTTATAAGTACAAGTCGTGACAATGAATGGACCACTTTATGTCATATTTCTTGATTTGGTTAGCCGGGAAACACTCCCGAAGGTGGATTTAATTAAATATGGCCTATTACTTTCTGATGTGACATATATTGATGGTGCTTTAAGCATTGTTCACTGAACTGATTGATGAACGGATGCTGAATGGCGATTTGTAAAAGGTCAGATCAATGTTAGTACGCAACCTTTTGCTTGATTTCTATATCATTCATCACATTATATTTTTTTTCGAATATTTGATGCGTCTCACGAAGTTATTAGCGTTAAAATAATGCACAGTTGGTAGTAGTGCTATTTTCGAAATGCTGGTATAATATTGATATTATATTTAATCGGTAAGTTCACATTTTTAAGGCCAATAATATCACTCGGTGAAATAGGAAAGAATGGGATTATGGTAGAGATATCGTACGCGCTATCGCGAGACTCACATTCTGGGGGTTGCCGGTTCGATACTAGCGACCGACCACCGGCCAAGGTTTTCCTCAGTCAATGATGCAAATCCCGGGATTGAGTCTTAGAAAACTGCACTGTGAAATTTTCTCCAAAATATCCACATTGTTAGTTAACGCAGAAGAGTATTTATTTATGTATTTACTTTTTGTGATAAGTACGTAGTACAAATATATGTATTACATTACATACAACTCCATGGGCAAGTTTTCCATGGAAAAATGCATGATGAAGTTCGTGAACAGGTGGACGAGTATTTGGAAATATTTTAGTTCAAAGGAAAATATATTTAATGTTGTCCGTGGGATAAAATACCAGTATTCATGAGCACGTTAAGAAGGGTTGTAACAACTTATAATTATCTTGTCTTGTGTACATAGCAACGTGATTGTGCGAACAACAATAACCATCCTCACGAAATTACAGAGATCACTCCATCAATCTAATCTGCTGTTTTGGGGATTGGTCGTGGTGCTCGAAGCCTCTCTCTTGGTATTTTTAGTGCCTGGTGCAAAGAATCTACATCGAAAAGTCTTGATGTGTGCCAGAGTTGGACGATGGACGGCGTCCTGGCGCTGCATGCTGGTTTTGTGGACAGGTCCCGTGGTGGTATCTGGTTAAATAGAGCGGGAGCTTGGGAATTATATCATACCATCAGGCTTTTGCGCTGGATGAAGTTGAGGAAGTTGAATCTGCCTGTGAAGTAAGGAGTTAAGATGTTTATTTAGTTATTGAAAAGTTTTTATTTAGTACGTGTATATAATTATATGGTATTCTCATTTAATTAATCTTACGAAGTAGCTAAATTTTATTTTTTTATTTTACCATTCCAAAGTCGCCTACGACTTTTGTTGACATAGTTCTATAATTTAAAGTTTTAAAAGGATAACTTTAACATTAAACATTCATTTTATTTTGGGGCCGAAAATATTGATTACTTATTTTTAAGTTTCTCTTTTCCATTTTTTTACGCATTTACTTTAAAGCACATTTTTTAGATTCTATTTTAAATTGTCGTTTCTTTTAGTTGAAATAGGTTTCCAAATGTAACGCATTTGTTAATTTGATTTGTGTTCGCTCCCTCCTAAGTTATTTCTAAATTGATAATGTTTTCTTAAAACGACAAAGCAATGTATTATAAAATCAAAATTGTGCAGTACAGTTTAACACTGTACAACACAGTAATAATACATTGCTCATGTATTGACATATACAATATTGACTAGATTGGGTTTATTTGAATTTGATCGTCAAAAATTATAAATAACTCTAAAGTCGACTTTTGCCAGGTTTTATTTTACAACTGCGATTTTCGAATGTGTGTATTTTTATAATGTAGGCCTTACATGTAAATAAATGATTGTCTTAAAGACAACACAAATTGAAGTACATATTTTTTTGAATCTATATAGTTTATTTATATTAATTTATTACTGCTCAAAATAATACTTGATGAGACATTTTGGACATTCTCCGTTTAAGTTATAGGTAATCTCTTAACATTCAGTTAAAATAAAAATATGTACTTGCCATGTGTTTTCGCATTACTTTCTAGCAAATCATGTGTAATCATTGACCTACTTTTTTCTCATTTCTGGTATCATGTTTTCGTTTATATGAAGTACGTATTAACTGGTACTATTAAATAAAAAATGTGGGCTTTAATGCAAAATCCTTTCCAAAGTTATTTATGGTGGATGAACAGGGTATTATGTAAAACAAAAATCGAAATGAAAACTAAATCAAGATGAGAAAGCTCTTCTTCCAAAGTAGATAATTAAGTCTGGTTATAAATCCAAGTCAAGGATGTTCTTGTTGTGAAAGAATCAATGTTTTGTGAACGAAGACCCGTCCATGGCGAGCAGTTGCGGCGGTTACGCTCGCTACCTGTTTCAAAGAATGTTGCCATATCAAAATTATATTAATCAGGCTAATCGGGTTATCAAACCTAATATATTATGATGAGGTTGTTTTGAAATAATTTAAGATGAATATAAGGGAATGATGTAAGAATCGTGGTTGCTATTTTGTCGTCTAACGGAAAGGACCCGTGTAAATGTCAATAAGAAACACCCCAGGGGTAACTTAATGTGTCAAACTATTTTGAATTACGTACTTGATATAGAAAAACGTTCTTGCTTACTGTAGCTACGATGTTTTTTTACCGTGTTTATCCTTTGGAACAGTTACCTCTGAAAAATAAGAATGGTTTTTATTTGTTAAATTCGATAAATAAACGGATAAATTTGATTGAAAACAGTTATTAACAAAATTAATCTACATTTAAATCAAAAGTAAATCAAGGGGTTTAATTGTATCTACTATGCCAGTCCTAGATTTACTTCCGGTCGAGGGTGTATAATGTACATATTATAGTTTGTCCCGCTTGGTGCAAACTTAAAACCATGGAAAAGGTTGTGAACACAATATCATCTGTGTATGGGTGATGGGTACTGCGAGTTTTCTATAAATGGTACAGAGTAATACTCATTCATATTACTCTACAAAACTAATCTTAACGTTTACTTGAAAGTTACTTGACCCTGCAACTATTCCTCCACCGAGTCCCGAAGCCGCCACTCGCACATGGCGTATACTGAAATACGCTGCCCGTTGCTGTTGGGACGACTCTTGAATGACTCTGCGAGAGAGACTTATGCTTCATTATTTCCCTACCTAACTTTCCCACACCCGAAGTGTCACTGTTCAGTTCATGTCTTTCTCTGTCTGAATGTTTGCGCTTACATGGAGTTAATGTAGATTTTCTGAGATTGTGATAGCTGTGCTTTACATAGATATGTTTAGTGCATTGTTTAGCAGCGGTCGCTTAGCCGGTTCCCACTCGAACACCGAAGTTAAACAACCTTGGGCGTGGTTATGGGTAGAGTGGGTGACCGCTATGCCCTGAAACTCACGTATATCGCTGGCTAGAGCAGATGAAGGGTTCGAGAGCTAGTGTAACGGCTTCGTTCTCCTCCACGTCTGCTCAGCAGTCCGGGTTATTGGAACAACCTTTCTATATGACTGTCAAGGTTACACCGTACTTTCGAATGGGACGTAAAGCCGTTGCTCCCCTTGGTGGAGTAGGCTACGTGCCGGTAACGGGTTTTCCCTCCTCCCTTCTATTCATCCTTCATCCTCATCTATCACCGCTAATAAATCGAACCTTTAGTGCATTCTATAAATAAAATGTTATCAAGAAGCAACCGCTAATTGCTCTTCAATTTATACGTGGCATCAGCTCTTAACAATATTATTAGATTCAATTATTCAGTAAATATATCAGGAACTTAAGTCTGATCTATGGCTTAATGACGTTACACGAATCCCCATCTAGGTGCATGTTTAGTTTACAGAACAAAAACAAAAAAAACAAAAATTAATATACACTTTTCAAACTAAACAAGATAACAGTCGTCTAGGTTATAACTTATTGCTATTTTGTTTCCATATTATAACAACGTTACTGAAAATAGACTATCCGCGTAAATAATACGCATTATATATTTTTGTAATTACCTGCATGTACGTTTGACATTCCAACTTTGCTAAAACTAAAATCTGTATTCTTAAAAACCTCCGCAGACCAGCCATGCAGCCAACCTTTAGAGCTCTGAAAGTTTGAGAATAAGTGGCTAAGTTCAGGAGACTATACCGGTCGACCCTATCATTAAAGTGTGATTTACGCCGAAACTAATGGAACACTAAATCTTAGCTAATTCACTGGCAACAAAGATAACTATACTGCCAGAGGTCGATAGTGATGTTACAGTTTATTGGGAATCATTCATCTGGATAATTTATATATCGTTGAATATTGTGCAAGATAACTGTGTCCAGTAACATCTTAAATTTATATATATTTCACTAATTGAGATATTGACGTCATCTTGAAGGCAGATTGACATAAATTATCATTGAATGTCATTTATTAAACATTGATTTATGTCTAGTCTACAAGCTCGATTTCATCTCATGGCAGTTATACATAATACTTGTTTGCTACTTGGTGTTCAATGTTGTTTACACCATCGACCATAAGTAAATCAGGGGTCTGGTTGTATCTACTACATCCAGTCCTTGATTTACTTCTGGTCGGGGGTGTACGTTGCTACCCAGGTACAACGTAAGTTCCCAAAAAGGTGTCAGATAGACTAGCTAATACAAAACACGTACTAGGGGTCAGTCTACTGCGTAAATTCTTGCTATGTTCTCTCTCTTGGCATCATTCCGTTACTTAATGATTAATTTATTTTAGTATCAATACTAGTTCCTAGTTACGAACCAAACTTTTAACACAATCAACATTTGTGTTTTAATGGTAGAAAAAGCACAATTTCCCATAAACCATGATCTTCGCAACAATTGTAATAGCATGATTCCAACTAATTGGTTGTCAGAACATCGTCATATTTCACATTACATGCCAATCAACTTGTTTCTGATTGAAAACGTGTAGACGTATAATACGACGCCCTTTATGTGTGCATGCAATGCCTTCGTTTGAACTGAATTGGAAAATAATTACAAAATAGGTTTTGTCCTTTTGTCTCTTGTAGCCATCACTACTAATCATATCGAAAATAATTAGTTCCCAAATTTGGGACTTAAAAATACATCTCTTGTTGTAGGTGCCGGGTTAAAAGTATGTACCTTTAGGAAGGTGCTAGCCTAACCTCAAGGGTCACCAAAAACATACTGTATCATCCTTGTTGAATGGAAGTTTCTTCATACATACGCATGTCAATGATTGGATGTCATGTTCGGTTGTTATCATGAGACGTGACAGACGCACAGACGGACGGACAGAAAAGTGTGCATATTTGGTAGTTTAGCTCTCTTATTAATACAAATAATATTCAAAGCAAGGAATATAATAGTTTTATCTTATCAGGAACTAGCCGGCCAGAGGAAATAAACGGGCAAATTATCTCCATAACTTATAGAATGCGTATAGCGCTGAGTGTTTATTCACTATTAATTTTTATAAAATATCTCAATACCGGCGAGGTAAATTATTGTATATACGAATATGCATGCTTATTTTCCTGGTTTAAAGTCATATTCTACAGCATACTGCAAATGGAAACGGACTAATATTAAATCATCGTTTCCAGTTTGAAACGTATGTTTAATTATGTTAGCCCTTTAATTAACGATAATGCAAAGTGAAGTAAAAATCTGTTCTCATTTCAAGCCCCTTGCTCTTCTTTATTGAGAATACCGATGCTAGGGTACGTTACGTATATATGCAAGGAGAGAGACATAAAACACTTTTCCACCCTTTCTAGTTAGTCGACACTCATTTCTACCATCATTGAAAAATGGTTTTAATGAAGTAATAAATAATCGCTCCCCCAATTCCCTCTTTGGTTAGCTAATTGCTACACACCAGTTTGCGTTGTCATGCCGTCCAGGAGATCCAATTCCTACGCTTTAATTCCCTGTTCTAGGAAGAATTGATTATGAAGAAATGCCTACATATTTATTGTTTTATAAAAAAGTGTTTTAATTTATTAGCACTTCACGTTTCGGTTATTTTATCGTTTGGTAATAATTCAGAGAAAATAGGAGTGCGGAAAAAATCAAACATCGTTTGCTCAATGTACAATGGTTAGTGGTTACTCAGTCGTTAAAAGAAATAACAAAAACATAATTATTATGTCGATAACATATTTTAGTTACTGCTTCCTCATTTCTAAAATGACGTTTTACAATTATCTCCTGGACAATTCGCAATTTTTTTATTTTTTTTTGCAAATTTTGAGTTATTTGACTATTTCTTACAGATTTCTTCAGAGATATTTTTTTTATAAAAACAAACGGATTTTGTTCAGAGTGATTATTAACAGCATTGCTTGCCAATACATTCAATTTGATTGATCTTTCATGTGATGTTAATTATTGTGTAAAATGTTCCCAGATCCATACTCAATCATGTCAAAATCAATTTTTTTTTTTTTTTTTATTGCTACCAACAACAGAGTTACCTCCACAAGTGCGATATAGGCATTTCATAAAATTAACTAATACTAAAGCACAAAAAATAAAAATGATATAAAAAATCAAACAACATCTAAATATGTCTCAGGTGCACAAAAGAACATTGAACTAAACGAAATGCAAATAAAAAATAAACTATGACGATTACAAATGTTATAAACCTCAAGAACATATTTTGAAGAAATAGTTTTTAAAACATTGAAAATTTAGGTGATTTATGTCAAGATCAGGATGGATGACAACTAATTGGTTATACGTATGTTGGATCTGGTCAATCATTTTGTCTGGAAAATAAACGGTACTCGTTGATATTTGTCCAATTACAAGTTTACAATATAATAACCCAGACTATCACATGTTCCATTTGAGTTGGCTTATTATTAAAGGTGAAACCATGAAGAGATAAGCTTTATAAAATAATAATGTAATCATTTGAACGTATACTTCTTTCAAACAACTAATTAATGAACGGTTACACCACCTAGGGACGCCAATGTTATTACAATATATTTCCTTTCATGACTCCAACTAGTCAACAAAATGGTTATGATTTTCTGATTGTTATTTGGCAGCCTATAGATTACCGACATTAAATAGTCTAACAAATAATAATAATAATAATAATAATAATAATAATAATAATAATTGCCTGCCTGTTCTCATTTTTATTAGGGCGCGAATGCAACCTTATTATTCCTGCAAATAGTATAAATATTGTTCGATCATGATTTATTTATCAATGATTTAACTATTCGTGTATTTTTAAACTTCTATGTTATGTTTTCGTAGGTGACCTGCCCATGCCATGCCCATGTCCAACCACCTTGGAAAAAGTGCTCGGTAATGATTGACTGTCACTCTGATTGAACCATCCGATCTCCTAATTAAGAGTATTTTGGTCAATATAACCTTGTCGTATTTTTTCTTCCATTATTATTATTCTATGCATAAATACTAGTAGTCATCTTTTTGTTTGTTTCTTTCTGTATTGATGCCTACTGTATAGGGTGTGTGACCTAACTAAAAGAAACTAGGAACACACCTTTACTCAGGATTGCCGGCCTCGACGGGATTCGAACCCAGGACCTCCCGAATTGTAGTCAGTCACCTCTACTGTAAGAAGTTTAGTGTGCTCACTCAGGATAGCACGCTTCTGTGCACAGTGGCAGCTCAAGTTTAACGCGTGTGATTCTGAGTCAGGAGATCACGGGTTCGAATCCCACCACCACGGCAATCCTTACTGACGTGAACCCTAATGTGGGCATCCTTTCGTAAAAATGTAAGTGACGGTTAGCTAATTTTGACTGCGAGTGTAAGGCAGGCACGAACACTGTTCATTATGTATGCTATAATAGTGATTGTGAGCCTGTTGGTGTCCTGTACGTGGTCATATGGACATGTCGCATTACAATGAGAACTACCGCGAACCACTTTGACCAGTATATTTCACTGTTAAAGTATGACTGGAGGCGGTAAGACTATGAAATAATTAAACTACGACTGGCGTCTGTATCACTATAACACTATGGCTGGTGGTTAGACTAGATACTATGACGAGATTCTGTCGCTAAACAGTGGTTAGACTTCTACGACTGGCGTCTGTATCACTATACCACTGTGACTGGTGGTGGACTAGAATATATTTCATTAGAACACTGTGGCCAGTGGCTAGACGAAGACCGGCATCTTAGTTCGCGGTTTGTCCGGTGTGTTAGATGTTAGGCAAGCCAATTAGTCCGCCATGACAGCCGCAGACTTGTTTCTGTGCAGACGGTCTGAAAGATGGGCCTCTCACAACTCACCGCGTGTGATGTGATCGACCTCCAAAACAAAACACTCACGTAACCGTTTCACAAAAACTCGTTTTGGCATCACAGTTCGCACCAATTAGGAGCGCGCCTTGTCTTTAGGTCAATTTCATTACAACTGACGAACCTTCCAATTATTGCCCACTTTGCAGCTAAGTAAATATTACGTTAATTAAGCGACTCTCTGATGTTTATTTATGACCCAGTTTTCCTCGCAATACAAATACTAGTATTTATTCTAATACCACAACTAATATACTTACAAGACATTCTTCAAAGAACTTTGTATTGCTATCTGTTTGTTTTGATTCCATCATACCTTGGCAATGGTTTAGTAATTAAGTGAAAATACAGACTACGAAGCAAAATGAATAAGGGAACACAAAGCTATAATCTCTTACTAGCTCCGTGCTTTCTGTTTGTCAACATCAATGGCATTTTGTGTGTAAAACATGAAATTGAAATATGAGTCGGTTTAAATGTGACTTTAAAGGGTGCCTTTCAAAGCCCGTTTTTATTTTACTTTTCATGATTGGCTTGCTCCGAATTTCTAGCGTTTGGGACTTCACTAAAAAGTCTAGGTATATTTTAATGAAATAAATGCACATTTTATTAAAATAAGTATTCTCCTTCTACAAATTGTGTGTACGTTTGTAAACGTTATATTGATGTATAGTTATGGTGCGATTTAGGAGAGTTTAAATTGAGTGAGTTATTTAGATGTTTGTGTTGTGTTATGTTATGCTCAAAACTCAATCCGTGCACTGCATGTAATGTGATTTATGTGACGTTGCATGAGAAATGTCTCAAACAGCATATTATATGATGATTATTTTCTGAAAGTTTAAATTCTGGTTGTTGATGTTTGATTGATTAATTTGTGCATTTTAAATTACCTAGACACACAAATTTGTAAAAATGAAACAAACCAAACCAAAACAAAGCAATAAAAACACATGATTGTGTGTACAAATAGGTGGCATCAATTGGAAGAAAAAGTGTTTATTGAATCAACTGTAAATTAAACAAATATTTTCACGAAATTACATTTTAAAACCTCCTTCGCAATACAGAGCAATTGAAATATAAAACTGGGTCTTGACATGCATGTTCATGTTCAATTTTTATAATCTGTTGCAATTTATTGGCGTTAAAAATTAGCGAAAATTAAATTTGATGTATACACTCAAATTAACTTTCAAAGATAATTTATCGGCATTGCCGTTAAAAACACCCAACTAAAAAATAAGTACTAGGTTTATTATAGGAGAGCTATAATAGTTGGTTCCTGAAGACTGGATACTTTTTAATCCATCTAAAATTATAGTTTTCATTGTAGTGGAAAGCATAAGATGAAATCTGTCACTGGGCCGAAGGTATGTGTGAAGTGAAAGTAGATAATCCGTGTGATGAGGATGCGTCTGCGCCGTGACAGCACGCCGGTACAATACGTCCAGCGGTGCGATTACCATATTACAAGTTTAGTATTATTAGGGCTTAATTAAATAATTATTACTACAGATTAACTAAAATTGATCTATTTTCTAGTTCAATGAATGCTAATTAAGTATACAGTAATTAATTTTATCATTATTTAATTTGAACATGATGTTAAAAATAAACAATTTACAATAAAATAAAATTATTACAATTGAGTAAAATAAATAAAAACATATTAATCTACTTTAACAAATAACACATAATTATGTTATGCTAAGGGATATAATTTCATTAATTTTGATAATGAAACTAAGTTAAGCTACAGCTAAAGATAAAATAATTTGAGAAATAGCCTTTCCAAAGTGATATTCAACTCATCGATCATAAAAGAGAAGACGGGACTTATAAATGATATTAAGAATTAAGAAAAATGAAAATTAGACATCTAATAAAACTATGAGATGATTATACAGAGCCATCTAAAAAGAACTTTTTAGTCTTCTCGACATAACGAACAGGTTTGAGATACACTTGCGTATTTGATTATTGAAAATAGATATTGAACTATATTTCTTATTTCTGGTGGAACATAGTTGCACAATTTTGGACCTCGAAAAGCAACTTGCTTCTGTGATAGTGTTTTATTTTGTCTTGGCATTATAAGATTATGTTTACGGTTTTCTCTTGTTTGTGATTCCGTGTACGTTATTACCGTGTGCACTTTCCAATGTCAATGCTAATATTTGGTTGTGCTGGAATTCAAAGTGAATAGCACGCCATGTAGTTGGAAATTGTTTATTTAAATATATTCTCATGGTATGAGTCTGTACTTGCTAATTAGGCACGATGATTAAAGAAGATGATGGTAGGGAATCAACACACAAATAAAATTAAGCTTAGCTTTTGAAAAGTGTCGTTTGTGAAACTTGAGTTAACACCATAGTATTATAGAAAAGTTTTCCTCACTATTCGGAATGACGCCCGTGTAATAAATAGGGCCAAACACGCTTTATGTAACTATTCTCTTATTATATTTATGGTTTCCCATTTTCCATTTTCCATTTTCCATTTCCAATTTCCCATTTCCCATTTCCCATTTCCCATTTCCCAATTCCCATTTCCCATTTCCCATTTCCCATTTCCCATTTTTTATTTTCCATTTTCCATTTTTTATTTTCCATTTTCTATTTTATATTTTTTTTTCACGGTTTAAAGTTTGTATTTATTTTCCCCACTCTGTCACAAACAATAAATACGTGGATTTCTGTGAGTAGGTCTACCGATAACATAAAATTAATAAGTTTTAACTCACAATTGGTATGGCAATTTTAATTAATTAAAAATAGTTTACATGGTTGTAGGTCCAATACGTTATCTCAGTTAATCGTGATAGAATATCATGGGCGGAGTAGAGAACGTGGAGATGTGTAAAGCATGCAGGAGGCAGACGTGTTAACCGGGCTGGAGGTTTAATTACTTCGGGATTGATATTTAACTAGGGAAACGCCAAAGTCGTTGTTAAACGAGTGAGTGAGCCATGTGTTGAGTACCCGATTATATTTCTTTTCTTCCCCCTACCTTAGGCCTACCTAGCCTATCATAGGCTAGAGAGGCGCATATGACCTTACAGTTGACGCGCCCGTCCCCGTATACCAACTAAACTTTAAAAAAACTATTATTTATACGAATATAATCAAACTTAAATGCAAATGTTCCCGGGTACTCACCACATGACTCGCTCACTCGTCTAACTACGACTTTGGCGTTTCCCTAGTCTAGTTGGCTAAGGCGCCCTTGTAGCCGAGATGTGAAAGAAGTGGGTTCAATCCCCTGGTCGGGAAAGATTTTGTAATTTCTTGATTGTATTTCAAAAATAATTAAACATGTTTTGAAATGCATATAACGCTGTGTAGTCCATCATGTGGCAATAGGGCCTACTATGGTAAACATAGCCAGTACGAAATACGTGAAAATATTGCAAGGTTTAACTCAATCTACGAGCGAAATTTGGGGGTACCTTGACGTGCAATATTCGACAGACCTTGCAGGGGCACGGCATTTCACGGCCAGGCGAATAACAAACAAAAATATCTTTTCAAAATCTAAGACATTGTCGTTAAAATAATTTCTAAACATTGGAAGTCTATTTTTCAGTTTATTATTTCTTGTAGGTTTAAATCGCCATGAATCTTGCTGATTTTGTTAGCAGTTCTCAATAAACTCGTACCGGATGTCTGTTTAAAATTTCAGCGCAATCTGTTCAGCGATTCGGCTGATTTTCAACGTACACACACATCACACACACACACGCACGCACGCAGAAAAACAATAAGGGCCGTTTAAGTCGAATGGAAATCACTACGTTCGCTACGCTCACTCGTTCAATTATTTAATCTTGATGAAGAAAATGTGGAATATAATTATTATATCATGGGTCCAGACCCGCCCTGTTTCTATCTCATGTTGGGGCTAGATTTGGCAATTTCTAGTTTTGACACCGTATATTATCCATTTATATTTAGTTGTGAGTTTTTAGGAGTGCTTATCTAAGATTACGTCATTACTTCAATGTAAACAATTCGCTTGCCATTAATTTAAATCTTGCCTCTCTGAAACATAATGTAGCTTACGTAAGAAGATTGTCAGCCATCGCAAACAATATAGGTTAATTAAGTTTTTAATTAAGATTAATTTCTTCATCATGTAGAACTACTTGTATATTTTGCATAAGATTTGTAAGCTGTTTGTGTCTTCCTTTAAATATTTAAAACTTGTTTTTATATTGCTTGCCTGCATAGACAAAATTACGAACGAATATTGTAACGTTCAGGTTATTAAATTGTTATAAAGTTACATTATGTTATATTAAAAAAAAGTGTTTTTCAATGTAAAGGTTTTTCTCTAGTCAAGGCAGAAAAAACAATTTTGTGACATCCCAAAAATATAGTAATGAAGAAAAGTAGAATGTTTGGCACTGTTCACACAGAATGTATATTTTACAAGACTGTGATGCAGCTTTCCGTATTTTGATCATTAGAAGAATAAACTAATTTCAAACTCAAATTACACGAATCGACCACAAAACCACACTATACTTACATACAACACTTCAAAAACAATATTTTCTGTTCTGAAGACGCGTACATGCGGTTTTACATTTATGAAATCGTCCTTAGTTTAAATTAACACATTTCTATCTAAGATTCTGCTCAAGAAGTTGCTCTTTCCACCACTATGAAGCATCTCTTCCGTATTTCATACGCAATCCCATTAAACCTGTCATATTCCTACTGGCACCACGAAATATTTTTCCAATGTTGGATTTTCTGTGTCTGCCCCCTGGACCCACCAACACACGCACACGCACACGCACGCACACAGACGCAGCCGAATTTGCGGCCGTAAGGCGGTAAATCGGTAACAAACGGCGGCGAAAATTAATTGCTTGGAAGTCATTAGATAAAGATATGGGTGTGAAATTACACAGTAGCTATTGAAGTTAGTTCCGCGGTCTTGAATCTTCGTCGGAAGCTCTTGTAGTTGTTGTTGAGGCTTGAAAGTTTCTGCCATACACATGGCTTGGCTCGAGCCTCTATCTCATTACACTTACAGCATCCTCCACACAGACATGCACTTTACTACGAGTATAAGCATAGGTGTCGTTTTAACATGTTCCCATGGCTTTGGTTATATCTGTTAGTTCAAAAGTTGGGAAAGTCATGCTTAACTAAATACTTACGATTTCTCTTCTGGATTCTAAAACCATTATTTTCAAGGAAGACATTAAGACCTTCGCACACATAACATGTTGCGCCCCAAGAGCTAACGTTTTCTGACTTAAAGTGTTATTTCCCTGCGTTATCGTGACGCTCCTCTAGGTTATAGGGTTACACGGAAACCCATCATTGTATAACTATAATTTAATATAGTATTATCTGGTTACATGTGTACCGATTTGTTAGTCGTGAGATCTCCCTTTGTGATATTTGTTGTATTTTCACGGTATAAAAACTAAAGACGTGTATCTGACACCATTACGGGACAAATAATGCGTCATGAGGTAACATTTTGTCTTGGTTATGTTTGTTGATAACTGCGTCTCAACGCGCCATTACACTTGTAAATCCCGACTAAAAACTATATAGCCCGACCTAATATAACTTTAACGCATGCGCTATTACATTCCAAAGTAAATTTACATGTCAGGGCAATGATTTATTTAAATTAAAAGGGGTTTTAACGTGTACAACTAGGTATACCTGGAAACTCATAGATATAAACTGTGTTAGAATTTATTTTTAAATGAAAACATTGATTTAATCACATAATAGACTGAGAAAATATTATGTTTATAAATATGTTAAAACTAGTGTAATAATCATTATTTACTTTATTAAATATATTTGTATTTTTCTGGCAATCTTTCAGAATACCGCGTGTACTGGCAAAGGCCCGTGTCAGGTGCATGTCACATGGTCAGATGTCACTCAATAGCCTCACCGAAACCAAAAGTTATCCCCGAAAAAATAATACGCGTACAAAACATCATGTATACTTGTGTTTTAATGAAATTGACAAGTAGAACCATATTAATAAAACGCCAATGCCTGCTAAATAAATTACATCTGTTGATGTGTTGTGATGGTGGTTTTGATGTTGTTTCTTGCCTGATTATAGTTATCTTCTGCTTTCTCCACCTTCTGCTTTTTCTCCACTTTCGGTCCCCACAATCAACACCGAACTCTAATCGTCTTAATATCGCCTCATTACTCTGGCCACGTACGGTCACAAATATCGCTGAACCTGGCTCCCAATATGTAATACACATTGGCAAGCAATTTTGCACATTCGGCTCATAATGAGGAATGTTGGCACATTTCTTACGTAAGAGATTCTCTCTTTGCAATTCAAAGTTGATTTGTTTTTTTGTACACTGGTTAGTGTTGCATATGTAGGCCTCTGATGATTTTGCTAATGGAGGTCCTTCTTCATTCATGATGTGTTAATACTATGTGTTTCGAAATATATAACAACGGGAAAAAAACTACTCTTGATGTATATTTTGAATATACGTGATATCAAAATCCTGCTTTAAAGATAAAAGGAATTGAGGAATAGAAATTATCGTAAAAGGCTGCTTTGAACGGGTTTCGAACAACGGGATTAAATTTTGCATATTTTATTAACTTAACATGTTACTATTGATACCATGTATGTCGATTTAGAAGTTCCCAATATAAGGAGCGATGCTAATTGCTAATTGTTACTATTGCAAGTCCTTGGTTACATAAAGTCTATTTCAGCTTTCAATTATCCTTGGTTGAGGTGCCACGGATACACAAATTCCAACTTACTGGGGGGGGGGGGGGCATATTGTCCTGTACACTCATTTTTTAAAGGCAATGTCAAGAAAAAAATCACGTCAATCGGAGACCAAGTTCGTTTTTTTATCATCTTAATTTTTTTAACACACGAACAGACAGACAGACAGACGGACGGAGTGAAAAGTGATTCGTATATTCGTATAGGGTAGCTTCGCTCCTTAAGAAAGCACATACACCACGCAATTTATTTATTACAAAGTTGAGAAATATCTCGATATAAGCATATTACAAAATATATTTGTTATTGTAAACATCGTATATACTCAGCGATGAATTGGGAACGCTGTGGTTCGTGTGATAAATGGATATAAATTCCAACCAAACGCGCTATACTATCTTGCTTAATAAGACATTTGAAGAAAAGGCTACTGACCTGTCCCTAGACATTTTCTTATCAAATTATATTATTGCCACTCTGAATACGTATATAATTTAACGTCAATTTTATGATTTCTGATTGCAACTTCATAAAATATCTTAATTTAATTTTCTAATGTTATATGATCTAAAGTGAACGAAGTGGAAACATTAATTTTGTTAGTCATGAAACGTTTTATCATCTTCCGGAATAGTAAATTTAAAAAATACCATTTACACATATTCTGAAAGAAGTGTGCACTTTCTTTACAAATTTTAGCTTTAACAATTATTTTCTACTAAATTTAATTACTTTTCTCTTTATAATTGTTATAAATTGTTTCCTTCTCACAATGATATAGAAAAACCATTATGTCTAGGTATTATTATTTGTTGTTTTTAATTGTATTTTAAATTGCATTGTTATTTATCTGTTTTTAATTGTAATTTAAATTGAATTCAGCTGTTACAGTCATGTTTCAAAATCTATTACACCACATTGACTGCAATTGCCAGACAATTTGCCAGAAAATGTTTGTTCCTGATTCAACACACGTATCAATATTGCTATAGAAATCAAAAGTTACTATACCTATTAGTAGGGTATAAGGTCAATGTAGCCACTTTTGAGGAAAGTCTCGAACTACAGAATATTTAACTGTGGCGCAGTTAAGGCAGTTCGGCGGCTACTACTTGTGATATAATATCGGTTTAAGCAATAGTTCACTCCATTTCACCTGTATGCCATGTTACATCTCAGACATATAGAATATAAATTTTGCAATAAACTTTGCGTAACTGTGAGAGTCTCCATTGTGCTATTGTTGACCACCGAACGTTACATACTACTTATTGGCGAAATGTAGGCCTGCCTGCCTCCATGGTTGTGTTTGGAAATGATATAAATGAGTTAGTTGACGAACGGGACGCTAGCTGCAACCTATGCCCTGATGCGAGCGAGTGTGAAAGGAGCTCTGTGAAGTGTTACGCAAGGAAGCCCCGTCTGTGTCGGGAGTGCTCAAGCAGAACGCACTCGCACTCCGAAGACCTAGCTCTTACGTGTGATTACGCGGAAAGCTTGCTTTACTCTTAAGCGGGTTTTGTCGTACGTATTTGCTCAGTTTACTTCTAACGTCTCCAACTGGGAGGAAAGACTTACGCTTCAAACAACACATTTCTTGGCAACGCGTGGTTTAATCCATCCGGAAATTGAATACAAGTCCCGTGATTTATGTTCAAGACGAAGGATTTGGGTAACTTTGCCTGTACTTTTTAAACACACACACAGAAATATTTTGTAATTTAATCAAAAGTGTAAGTTTTTGTAGACTTTGGCGAACCGCTGATAAATCTAGACTCCGTGGGCTGTCGTCATAAGAATTTGAGGTACCATTTTCCAAACAACGCAATGCCAAGTCAACCGAAAGATGATCTTTTTGATTGTCATGTGTATTTTATATATATACTCACATTGGACCTTCTTCTTGTCATTCACAAATTAATAAATAATAATCAGCCAAAGCTCGCCGTTTCGTAGTTTACTATACCTTTAAACAAAAATAGCACAATGTTAAACACATGATATCAACAGTGGTGTGACTTATCTAGATAAAATCCGTTATCTATTATCTTATGTAGATAAGATTTTCGTTGTTATCTTTTTCTCTTATCTAGATAAAATAAAGCATATCTTATCTAAACTTTTTAAGTTTTTAGATCCCTTTTTAGATAAAATAATTAACAAAAATGTAGACAGAAATTTAATAACTAATCACTTTTTAAAATGAAAAATACTTCTACTAGTTGTAATGTGCGTACCCGGGTAATGTCAACTTGTCGAGTCTGACAAATATTACGATTGACAAGAAAACTGTTCTTGGGTAAAAAACAATAAATAAAAAAACACGTCAATCTCAATAATTATTATCTTTTATCTAATCAAATTTATCTAGATAATTATTTTAATTTATTATCTTTTATCTAGATAATTTCCTACACTTTATATTTTTTATCTTATCTAGATAACTTTTCGGAGAATTATCTTTATCTTTATCTAGATAAAAAATAAATTATCTAGTCACAACACTGGATATCAATAGTGGTACCTTCTCCATACATGCTTCGGTGCGAAACGAAAAGTATACCACGTTCTAGGGGTTATGTGCACACTAAACTTTACGATTCTCTGGCAATAATAACACTTGATTTACTGGAAAAGTATAAAAATTCGAATGGCGTGTTGGTGTTATCACTCAGCGATACGATATAAACTGCAACTTTAAATCGTTACTTTTAAATTGAAAAACCTTTATTATAATACTTTTAAAGTACAAAATCTATTACTTACATTGGTCTGCAAGGAATTTTGGGTAATATTATAAACAAGTGGTCAACATATTTCCGTGATAGCTTCCAGGGTTAAATCCAACGTGCAGTTTTGCACAGCGTATGAAAGTGACTATAGCGCTGCTATAAATTTCATTTTGTACTTTATTTTTATTTATTTTATTTATTTATTTAACGTCTATCCTATTCAGTTATAAAAACTGATTTACAAAGGAGGACAACTAAATAAATCTAATTACATAGATGCAGAAACAACAATAAACTACATTTTCGTAAATATTTGAAATAGTAGCATTACAACAACAATGCATTTAAACACAACAATTTTGGTAACAAATAAAAAATATATATATATTATATGCATTTAATGAACGAATCAAATATAAAAAAGGGTGTAGAATGAAAAGAAAAGAAAGGGAAAAAAAACAAAAGGAAAAAATAAAGAAAAAGACAAAGAAAGAAAGAAAGGAAAAAAAACATTTAAAAAGAAAAACGAAAAGAAAAAAACTGATTTATTAGACGATCCCACTCAAACGAATATGAGGTTTGCCAAAAATCAGGAACAGCAAATCAGGGAGTATAATCAAAAAACTTTCGCGGAAGAAACAATATTGTGTTTATACTTTGGTATGATGAAATTACAAATTTAAGTATAATTTGTACATTGTAGCGATAAAAATTCTTGTTCTCTCGTTTGGGTTTGATTCGAACTTTCCCTTATGTGAATCTTGAAATGAATCGTCGCTGTAGGTCGCAGGTTTAATGCTGTAAGTGATACAACTTCCTAAATCATAATTATATCATTTTCAAATTACGATAATAAATTTACAATTGTTAATATAGAATCCATCAACATATTGCTTGCATTGGAAAATTCAATTGATAGTTGTTCTATAAAGGAAAAGTAACAAAGAAGTATACAGTAAAACACATGGATCTATCGTGAGTACTTATACAAAGTAATTACCTGTTTATCTTTACCCAACTAATCGCAATTAACCCTTACAAATAATTCTAAGTACGACGATACAATAACAGATTTACATAACTTCCGAGTATTTTGAATAAAAAATGTATATATCAATTTTGAATATTCGTTTATCCTATAATTTATCTATGACGAACCAAAAATAAGATTATGCTTGCCGAAAACATAATTATTAAACGTGTGTAGGTACAAAGTTTACAAAATATTTGGCTAACAAAGATCTTTTCAATTGTCAATCAATAACCATGTTCTAAAGCGGGCATACGCTCAAAATATAAAATAGTAATTGAAATGCTTCTTTGAAGTGATAATAATAATATTTATCACAGATAATAAATTACTTCTACGGAATTCATACTATTCCTTGCCATACGCAATCAAAATGATAAATACAACGGATTCAATGCGGAGCCGAGCGTTAATATACTTTTGAAACGAACGACTTTGAACTAATCGAGCCAACACAACGAATGAAACTTGCTCCTAGTCTCACTGTTTCTCTTTGATGTCAACGAGTTTTGTGAATGAGCCATTGTCACAAATTCATCGGAATTTCATTTGGGCGAATCTATGTTTAAAAGCCATCCTCGCGTCTTTTCTCAAGGATGTGAAATGAAATCCTCAAGTCCGTGTGTACGGGTAGTTATACAATATACAGTCCTTGAAACAGCCACTAACATGAACCCCTGCCTCTTTGATGACCCCTTGAGACCAATCAAATCCGCCCTTCGACAAGGGAACGCGGGGCTCTGATTCGACTCTTCGGGAAACTGGTGGAATTGAAAAGCAATTTTGATTTCGATTCTTGACAGTCAACCAATAACACCGATTTCTCTACTGGCCGCACTTCATTTTGTGCTTAGGACATCAAAGCGAATCGCTGTCCAGGGACGACAAACACGTCCTATAGAGAAGACCAAAATCTGTAACATGTTCCCACTCAAACGATTTATTATTGCACTCTTTTATTGAGGCTCATTTCGTACGCGAGGCGAGTTGATATTACTCTAGGTAACAGTTTTCCCCTCGACCATTAAAAAAAAAACATTTATACTTCTAGTGCTTACTGCAGTCTTTTTACACGGGAGAATGGCAAACTAATTAAAATGCAGTATAAACGAAATACGAGACGTAAACTTCCTTGGATTGATGAAGTGCTTTAGAAATTGTGAACTTTTCAATCTCTTCTACGTCTCGTCGAGTATTTTCTTAGTATACGACTTATTAATTGATTATTGGAGCAATTGTAAAATTCGTTGTTTTGATAAGATTTTCATTGCTACAGAAAAAAGTAATGAATTTGCCCCTCAGCTAAAGTTTCTAGTAACTTTTTTGTTGGTTGCTTAACGTGTAATGCACTAAATGCTATTCGAGGTTTAGTAACTTATTACATATGTTGCACGAATAATTATGAAATTGTTAACTGTCATTGTAATGTGGTGTAACATAATATTTACACAAACCATCTGAATAAAGACAAAAACAAATTATATTTTGTAAATTAGGCCTCTTATATTAACAATAATGTTTGTATTAATTTTAAATGACAACATTGGAAGATTAAAGTTAAAAATATGTAATTGAAATATTAAAAGTTTTTTTTTTAAATATTGCTTACTATTGCACGTCATGTGCAGTACCTAGATGTAGTGACTGTTAAAAACTGACATGATCTCGTTCAATTTTTTTTACATTTTCCATGTTATCTTATTAAAATATTAATATTTTATCTAAATTATCTCCATTCCGCATTTCAATCTGTTAATTAATTTACGTAATAATTTGACAGCCATCACTGTTGTTTCAAAATCGCAGTCTTCTTCTGTATAGAACCATGTGATATTTTATACTAATGTGATGATCGATGGTTAACATGTCAAGTGATGGGCACAGTGGCCCACTATTTAATTTTACATGGTTCATCCTACGTGTTGCATGAAAATACAAAGGAAATGTGATTTCATGAAGACGCAGTTCAGAGTCACATTAAGCTGCCATGTAGTGAACTCTTGAAATAATCTTCAATTTCATCTCACCATCTTTTCAGGTGGTCTTCGCTTGGAATTATTATTAAAAAAGAAGTTAGAGGGTACACTCTAAATACAATTTATTTATTTATTTTTTTATCATTTATTTAGTAATCATACTAAATCTTTGTGTATACAATCTGAAAGTTATCTAAATTTCGATATATTAAATTTAATAAACTATGTATATTTTAAATTATCACAACTCATTAACCCGGAAACGTATATTATAAAAAAAACACTCAATTGAACTTTAACCTGGGTTACTTACTTAAAATTCGCGATATTTCGGAGACTCCGTCTCCTTCCTCAAGCATCGTCCATCATGGAGTCTCCGAAAATATCGCGAATTTTAAATAAGTAACCCAGGTTAAAGTTCAGTTGAGTGTCTTTTTTTTAATAATAAACATAATTTTATACTACTTATTTCTACAACCTTACATGTCCAATACATTAATATTAACTCTTCAGAAAATATTCTAACGCTACTCGACGAACTTTTCCAAGAAGTTCTCTAAATTCCTCATTTTAAAACACTTCTCGTGCGACAAAGTGATTTAATCATTATTTTAATGTGTAAGTAAACACAAGGTCATACGCATTGATTTTAAATTAGGCAAGTTTCTCTTAATATCACTTTCTCCTGCGTACGCGCTTCCCTATCCCACATACCACGCAGCATCCAATTACGTTTTGGTCTGTAATCTATTTTGATGTCACGGTCGAGCTAGTCCTAGACTTTACGATGTGTGATCCATTAGAAGCAGGTCTGGCCTAGCTCCGTTGCGTCACGACGCCCCTTCACTTGCTCCTGAGCTCACATAATGACCACACTACACTACACACCCATGACATTTTCTGTCGGTTTATAGGCGCTCTTCTCAGTCACTAGAGGACTCTATTAAGAAATCCTCTGTAAAAACTAACTGGTCCTCCAGCCTCTCGCTTTATCTATGAAGTGTTCATATACACACTTTATTAAACCTATTTACTTTTTATTGCGTGAGTTTGAGGGATATGATGTTGCATTATCAAACGGGCCTGGTCAGTTGGTTAATGGCTTACTGGACGGTGTCCAAGAGATCGTTCGGGTCGGGCTGTGGGATTGCGTTGCTAAACTATCATTGGAGCGTCGAGTGGTCCTGATAGATAAGTGCTAGTAAAGAGCTAATTCACTAACGCAACCGGTGTTTTAAAGAATTTCACGTTTCTGTTTATTTATAACGGAAAAATTTTGAATTTCACAATGTCGAAGAAGATCAAATTCGTGATAGTTAGCGAAAATGTCACTAACATTTAAAATTATTTAATAGTAATAAATTGTTCATTTACATAGTCATCAAATTAGTTATATTCATTATTAATTGTGAGTTAAAATAAATTTATATTTTTTATGACTACAACAATGCAACATGTTCGGCATTATCGTTCCAAATCTTTCGGTGCACCATTATAAAATACCTGAAGGCCTTAACATTTTTCTGGCGCAGGGTATAAGCTTTCCCTTATTTAAGACTTTGAATTACACCATTGTATAAATTCATTATGTACAGGATTTAGATATCGATTTGTGAGTTTTAAGGTCAACTGTAAGTTCCCATTCTTGGAATGCGAATAAATATATTTGAATAAAGCTCTTTTCCGACTTGGTTTAATTTATCATATAATGTCAAATTTGGTTTACCAGAATATTTGAAATAGTTATCATCTTGGTTACAATAATATCTACCCAACTCAAATTGAACGCCCCTACAAGAAATCGTCCACGGAGTTCGTTCAAACGCAGTTATTTGTTCGTACTTGTTAATTGCGACCATTTCAACGACATATTTTTTTAGATTATAATAAAACAGAACAACTCTTCAAACTCACGATATTCGATTAACCATACACGTGAAAAGTGAACTAGATATTTTCCCTCGGGCTCCAGATTAAACCAAGGAACCGAGTTTTAATAGATCTGATACATTTCTTCAGTTGCCTCTTCGCTGCTCAAGCAGTCTGTCAAGAATGGCTTGCGTTGATACACGTGTCTTATCACCGCCTTCTAACAACTCGAAACACACGGGAATCCCCAAGGATTCCTCCACTGCCTTCTACACACTAATAATTCAATATCCAGCCGTACAGCGTCGACGTCAACTCCCATTTCGCCCTCACTTTTTAAGAGGGTACCATGATTTCTTCACAGTTTACTTTCAAGTAAATTGTTCGCGGCAGTCATCGACTTTTCTTGCTTCGTATTCTTGGGAGCAACAGCTTTTTTTATGTGTTCAAGCGAAAGTGGTGTTGGGTGCGGGGAGGGACCTAGGTCTAGGAAGAAAAAATGGTCATCTTCAAATACTTCATTGCCGTCTTGACCTAGTTTACTTGTCAGATTTAATTTAAGGCTTCCGATAATGACAAGGTGTAATCAGAACGTAAGATGAATGATTAAATCATTTTGTTCTGGTATAATTCATCCGTGACGAGTTATTAGTGGGAAGGACCCACTTCTCACATCAGACTGAGAAGGAAAGGAAGCGTTTTGTTTCGTCTAGCCGCATTGTTCATGTAAAACAGATTATTATAACATGCACAAGAACCGGCTCAATTATAATTTAAATCACCATTTGTATTCATTGAAATGTGTGAGAAAACATCTGTCATTCATACATTATTTGATACTAGCGTGTAAATGTAGTCCATGTGGGTATTGTAAGTAATCGACTTAGGAATGAAAAGCTACTAAGTAATTTTGTACGTAAATAAAGAGAGCTTCAAAGCAGCAGCTATTAGTTTCTTATCACAGTGTTTGCTACACAAGTTGCACTAATAGAACAATTTAATAAGATATCAATTGAAGAAATAAGTTTTATCCTCAACCATTAAGATGTTAATTAAAATAGTGTTTTTTATGTTGTTTAACGACTGTGTCTTTATCATGGTATAGTGAGTGACAGTGGTCTTTTGCAGTCGTGTGCAAGTTAGAGAATACCCACGGTCAACACACGTTCAAAGGAAGTGTTCATGGGACATGAAATTGTAGTTTGTATACTAGTCCTGTCAAATAAGACTTTATATTGGCCCTTTAGAGGAAATAAATACCAATAAGCTGAATTTTTGCAGAGACATTCCTAATACCTTCCTAAACAAGATACTAAAACTCCCCTGTGATCGGACTGGAGTGAATGAAGTAACAATAAAAGAAGAGTGTATAAACAGCACGAAAACAGTATTTATATTGTGAATGTTAGGAATTAGCAGCCAGGATTAAACGTTGGTTGTAATCGGATCGTTGTCATTTCAATGAGCATAAAAAGATTTTTTTCTCCTGTGCAATTTAGTGCTTAATATTGGATATATAAATATGGAATTTTTGAGGAAATGCCAACAATGGAAAAACCGAAATTTCGGGTAAATGCGAAATTCTATTCTGTAGACCTGATATTTTAAATACGAATGGAAGCTTTAATGAACACATTAAAAAGTCCTTTTTTGGTAAAATCGATTGCTCACGGATTTACCGGGCATTGTTTTTATGCTGGGCGTAAAACTGAGGAAATCAGCTGATAATCCAATAAGCAACATATTAGCCATGCTTTTGTGACGTAACCGTTGCCTCTACTAAATATATAGAAGAAACCTTTTTTGTAGATAATGGAATGGGAAATATTTTTATTTTGAGACATTTGTCTATCTCCAACCATTTTGGAGATATTCGATAACAAACACTTTTTCTCCGCCATTTTCCAATATGGCGGCCGAAGCTCCAGTCCGATCATAAGGAAGTTTTAGTATCTTGTTTATGGAGGCGTTAGGAAGGACTCTGCAAAAAATTCAGCTTATTGGTAATTATTTCCTCTACAAAATCTTACTTGACAGGAGTAGGTATACGTTTATCGTTTAATATTTAGCGCAATATTTAAGTTTATATCGATAGCTCATTGCAACACACTCAATGCACTCATTGCATTTGAATAGAATATTGCTCTAAATCAAGAATCAAACAAGGATCAAGTTATCATCTTGCTTATTGTTGTTACCAATTAAATAACGTAGGACTCTTGGTTTTTACCGTGAGAATTAGCACGGTTATAGGGTGCAATATGCCTGGAAGTTATTTTACTGTGGTGCATTGTTTATTTGCAAAAGGGAAACTCAAGCATTTCACTTTTAAAGGAAACCATACAACAGTAACTGACATCCTTTACTCCACTTATTTCGAAATAGAACAATTTTATTTAGATTATCATAATATCAGTTTCAAGTAAACAGTCATAACATAAAGAATGTCGCAAGTTTGTTTGATTACGTGCCAACAGAGAATGGATGTAGTTACCTGCTATGTGCAATTCCTTGCGAATGTGATGTTGCATTTCACGTCTACATACATGTGTTGTGGGTGTAAAAGTGTCGTAGGATTGCAGTCTTGTTGGGCAACAAGAAGGCTGGAGCGAGGGTGAAGTATCATTCACTCTCGCTGTCGTGGATGCTGAAGTTGACCGGTCAGACCTCGGGGTGATTCTTCTGTCTGTGTTGGATTCCTTGCACTTATTCATATTATCTGCACGCACACGTACTGTGTGGCCGTCAATTGAACACCAATAGAGGCTGAACGCAGTTTGAACGCGGGACTCGGTATCCGGAAGTCTTCGGTTCGATACCATATTCTGGCAGTCCTGAATTAACTCGTACTTCTAAGGATTTTCTCCGTCTTAGACGAATGCTTGGATTGAGTCTTTCGCACAGTCCATAGACAATTCCCCCTACACGAACAAACAAATTACCTATTGCTAGTCACCTGAAGAGGATCTCGCCTAGAAAACTAATATGTGGAAATTGTTAAAAGCATTCTTTGATTCTTCAAGAATTTATTTTATTGGCATTATTTATATATGATTCCTGAGTATTTTCAGTATTTAGAATATATTCTAATATGCGAGCATCTTTGCTTTCTTCGTGATTTTTACACCGTAGTCTCACATTCTTAAGCACAGGTGAAGAGCTATTACGAAATCTGTAGATACTTAAGCTATTTTGTACGATAGTTTTGTAATGTCAATTATAATTGTGATAAATAATGTTTGGTTGTTAAGCATTTTAGCAGATTTCATAACTATGATCTATTAACGTATTGTCTTCCCTTGTAGTAAATTTAAAGCACCTTCGAGAGAGCTAAGTTAGTGGTGCAGTGGTCCGTGGTAGTTGCCCTCAGAGATGTTTCTTTGCGTGATGTGCATGCATGTCACGCACGAGAGGAGAATGGGAAATGATTTGAACTCTAACCTAGTGTTTCGTTACTTTCAAAATAATTATGTGTACTTCTTTATCGGTCCTTCCTGTACATGTTCTCAAAACTGTAGTGCATTCCTTTGAGAACGAGCTTTGTAATCTGAATATCGTGTACATGCACAATGATTGTGGCGTGGGAGTGTATGGGTGAAAGTGCAGTCCGAGTGGCGATTGAGACGAGATTCTGTACAAGTGACCTGTAGTTGTTTGTTGCGTAACCTGGGTCATAACGTCGCCGACCCGAAGTGTAACACAACTTGCACTTTTATCATTCCAGACTGGCCTTCCACCTCCGTCCAACTGTGGTGCTCATCTGAGCTGCAGCTTTCGCGTGGGGTTACACAACCCATGCCACGCTTATCACTCGTCGGTTGTGTGCAATGAATATTGATCGGTGGGATGAAATTAATCCTCTCGTTGAATGACTTGATATTTACATTTATTATGTTCTGACACTGACAGGAATACATTTTGCAATATTACTAAGTGGACTTTCATTTATGTTTCCTCATTTCAAGTTACACGTACGCCAAAAAGGACGTATATGTTTGCAAGAGAGAACAAAAAATAAGGTACGTTCACTAAACAAGAACTTGTGTAAACCTGAAAAAACAAAGTAAAAGTAGAACACTTTTATAATACTCTACCTCTAACCCTGATATGCGTTAAAGATACCTTATGTGACGGAAAATTCCCGAACAAGTGCCCCGTTTATACACCATTTATTTATCCAGAATTTCATTTGCAGTGTAAAACAGTATTTTTTATGAAAATGTCCATGTTTTCTTAATTTAACAAACTTGACATACTGTTATGTTAGGATATGAGCTGTAGATGTGGTACTTATAGTACTTATTTATTTTTAACAATCTCCATGGGCTACGAATATATTTATCCAACTTATTTTGTACTTTAATGTTTTGTCACTTTAATTAATTTAGGTAACTCATGCGTTGCAGAACTGTAGAATATAAAAGCTAATTGAAAGGCAGGGGAGTTAAGAGATAAGATGGACGAAAGTTTTCACCCTGTACAGGCAGTAACCGCAGTTCTTTAGGCTTGAGGCTCGACAACATCCCGTACATGTTCCTCCACCGTCCTACAAGCAGTTTACTTGGACACGTAGGTGTTTCACAAGCCTCGCGCCCCAATTATGATAATGGGTCCATCACCCTTGAGTCCTGTGTTATGCTCTACCTAATTGTGTTGACGTTGAACAAACCACAGATTATGGATGAAATACCATCAATCAATGTGCTGAGGGGTTGACAGCGCAAATAGCTCGCCTCGACACGTCGCTGGACGGTTAGCCCCCCCCCCCCTCCTAATGATGTAGCGTTACCTCGCTCAAACTAGGCCTGTTGTTGCACTTTTACACGGGCTTGTGCACACTAGGAAAACATATTTTATGTTATATCATTTATTCGTTGAAATTTTTTCAACATATTGTCTAACTTACATTTTTACAAAATTGTTCTTAGAAGCAAATAAATTAATTATCGAGTGCACACTTACAATCTACCCATAAAGTTGCAATAACTTATTTTCAGTTGGGGTTGCGAAGTGGGGTTATACAAACTAAAATTCGAACCCCGATCGGAAGGACTTTTTTCATATCTGAATTGTAATTAAATATTATCAATTGCACCTACGGGAGTGTTTCCAGATTATCCAAATCGAGAAATAAACTAAAATTTGTCATACATTTAAATTTAATACCAATTGTTAATATTTATTTTATCAAATTTTAAAACAAAATATGGTTTCGTACACAATTGAATACACACCAATAACATCAACAAAACACTTTATCATCGGTTAAAATAAATATGAAATATTCAATTTTTTATAACGAGTATAAAGTACAAACACACAAACATTTACAAAAAAAAGTACGTATAACCTAATTAAAAATATAAACACATATTACATGGAAAACTTTCACATATACTTTTCATATACACATATATAATATTATGTGAGGCCAATAATGTTATCTTGATTACGTATGTAATGATAATAGAGGCGTTGGCTTACTCACGCTCGAACGAACAATAAGCGACGGGCCAATTATGTCTCTTCCGTAATTTGAGGAGGCCAAGCCTCAGGTCGTCAAGAAGACACACGCACATCTTTCCTTAGAAAGTGAACATATTTACAAAGAAAACGGCCGTGAGTGTTGAAGAGTCACTTGGCAAAGGGAAAGAAGCGTCGAACAATAATGTTTAAACTATTTAGATTTTAGATGACTTGAAATACTTCTCAATTTATTTTTATCTCTCCGTACTCTGACGTTGTCTTCTTAGTTGTTCTAGCTCAAAATTTTAACTCTATTCCATGTCTTCCAGTCATCGTTTTTGTCTTTCCTTTGACCGCAAAATATTTAAATATTTATAATAGTATTTAATTTGATTTAAAGTCCTCCACTGAAAATCAGTTATATAACTGAGTGGATAGACTCTAAATACAATTTATTTATTATTTATTTATAACCTACTTTAATATCTACAAATTTTAAAATATTGTTTTAGACTTTTTAATAGTTTCTGGGTAACTTGGTCCTTTATATGTGTGTGTGTGAGGACATAGGGTTCAATTGGCTTTGAATGGTACCATTTAACGCATGTTGGTGTACTGTAAGAGATCTAGGCCTACAAAAGGTAACTTGAAATAAATACAAGGAACGTTAGTTACTTTAAATAACCTAGTCAGTATTGGTACTAGATATTGGATTAAATGTGTGACAACTTATTCACACGGTGCTGGATATTTGATGTCAATAAATTTAAAAAGCTTCAAATAACATTTTGTGTATTTCTCAATACAACATTTCGTGGCTGCGGTATAGTGCGCAGATTTCGGTGAAAATTTTGACATGTTACATCAGTTAATGGCTTTTCTCGATTAGTTTTACTGCATACACTTCAACGCTGTCAAAATCACCCCAATATCAATCAATCAATCAAAACTATACAATCGACGACCAACATTGAAATTTATTAAAATTATTCAGATTCACTTTATAAGCAAAAGGGCTGTAAATCACATTTGTACCTTCCATACCCGCATCAGTTTTTCGCTCATTATTATACAATTTAAATATTTCATAATTTTAAAGCATTTGTACAGAATTTTAATGAGTTAAGTGTTGTAAGCTAATGTCCTTATTTTGTTAAGTTTATATTTTATGAGTTTTGTATAAACCTTAATTTTTATAGAGGCTAGCTAGACTCATTGTTTTTTGGCGTACTGTACTTTCATGTAAGTCCTATTTTATGGGAAATAATGATAGTAATAAAAATAGTATAGATCAGAGTTGTTCTGAATCGGCCTTGTTGATTCTGGCGTTGATCCGCGGGTGTTCGCACTGTCCATACCACTGATTGCTATATTTCCTATTAAAAATATCGATCTTTAGTTGGTTATCGCTCACTCGTCGATTCGTCGGGGCCTACAGGGTAGGCTTAGCCGCTTTGATTTACTGTCCCCCACTGAAAATCAGTTATATAACTGAGTGGGTAGACTCTAAATACAATTATTTTTATTTTTTATTTAGTATTTAGCGCAAGGCAGACACTAGTCTTTAAGAAAATAACAAATTTTCAATATTTAGATGCATTTATTTGCTATACACCGTGAATGTAAATGAAATGCTAGATAAATCAAAAGGTTGAACTCGTCAATAAAGCTCAAGTTTATAGCTGGCTAGTTATAGAACGAAGTAATTTACTATTCCATATTTATTCACAAGTTGGCGTATACATAAATATTTGTATCAATTATTTATGGTTATGCATTAGGACGAGTTTATGATTAATTATGTGGTTAGTTGAGACGGACTAAACATGAGTTGTAAACCAACTCCTCTTTAGCATTCCATTGAGGTCACTGTTTGCAAACCCTTCGCAGGGCCGTTATAAATACTGTCAGTCAGGAGTTGCTACGTTAAACACGTAGAAGTTTACTAGGTCTCTTATTTATGTTTAGGTCGGATGGTACAATTGACCAACCTTTATATTTTAGTTGAGAAACTGTTGGGAGCTATACGCTTTCTTGGCTGAACACTTTCTGTTTTTAGAGGGCTATTTTATAACATTCTGTCCCTACACGTATTTTGATCGAAACAATTTCGCAATGAAACTTCTGTTGGGATTTCTGTGGTACACTTGAAGATCGGTAAACTCATAGGCCACACACATTATGCCAAGTTAATTTTGAATTTATGTGAAATGTACATCCGGTAACAATGTATACGTCTCATATACTATCAAACCTCCTCCCTGGTGCTACCAACACAGTAACGTATTTGGTGTTACAGCTCTATAACAGACACTAAACCGAGCTAGCCTCATTATCACATTACCAATCTTGATGAGTAGGCAAAACAACTAAACCATTACTTACGCCATGAAATTAAAAAGGTATGATTTATTATTATTATTATCGCAAATGCTTAATTTTGTTTACATAAAACATTTTAACGGATAATTTGTGATAATCATTAAACTTGTTGCTTGGCGGGTAATTTGAAATAGTTATCAACAATGAATAATCCAAATAGTGAAATCTGTTAGCGATAATTTAAAAGAAAAACTCGATTAGACTCGTATTGTCTACAAAATACAAGATACAGAGAATAATGGCATTTTGTAAATGACAAAGTTTGGCTAATAAATCCCTTGTAAATTTTGAGAGTGCTATCATATGTTGTCATAATTGGAAATTCCATTCCATTCACTTTCATTAAAGACTCATGCGTAAACTAGTTGGGAGTTGTTGTGCATTGTCACATTGAAACACAACATCTCCTGTTAGGAGATTATTATTGAAAGAATAAACTTTCACATTATTATTTTTACATTTTTTCATATTTTTTATTGGGGGTTATGAGGTTATTTTAAAATAAACATGAACAAAATATTGAAAAGGAATAAATTCCAAGCAACAAGTTTCAATGCACTAGAACATTGCATTGTTTTTAATTTAAAATTGGTAACTGGTTTCAAGCTATAATTGTAAACAGATTTTAAGTTATATAATAATTAATGTTTTAAGTAAGATGGAATTTTAAAACATTCTATTGATAAAAACTAAAAATACTACGCTTGAGCTAGTTTTGGGAAATGATCTCGGAACGTCCTTGGCCATTTCATTCATGAGAAACGGTTCACGTTACGTCATTCATTTTTGTTTTGAGCAACTGGAACGATAACTAGTTATTTTTTATAACTTACTCAACTGTGAAAAAAGTAGTTTAAACAATTTCAATATCCAATTTATTTTGCCATAGAATATTATCTGTTGAATATTATCATGGTTCGTTGAATGCAATATGTGTTATTAATTTCGTAAAATCAGCAAGTAGACAAACACTTGCGTAATTACCTTGTTATAAATAATATATTCTGATCTTATTTTTAGCTATTTTATTTACTGTTATTTCACTGCACAGAATCATGCAGGTAACTTAATATTTGTAACTATTATAACTATTATACTTTATAAGTAAATAAATAGACTGTGAAAATCTATCTTTATTGATCAAGCTGGGGTTTACAAACATTGTGTTCTAAATACTGATGTATTTTATGAAAACTTCATTACACAATAACATGAAAACATCACACCAATTTCCATTATATATTTATAAATACATACCCATCCATTACTGTAAAATATGTAATAACAGATAGGAAATTATATCAACAAAAATAATATAACAATTAAAAAATATATAGAAGTAATTTAAAAAAATGGTAATCGTTATGTTGAAATAAAAGTGCGTTTGTGAAGTTTTCTACTTATTCTTAGTGACATCTTAGACGTAACGCTAAAGAAAATTTAAAATCATCTCGTCGTCATAATATAAATGCTATTGGCATTATTATGCATGCTTTCTAGTTGTGTGTTTCTATTACCAGATTTACAAGTTAAAACATGGCCAGTGTTCTTTTATTGACCATGGATCTATTTGCTCCAAGTTTCTCTCCTGTCAACATGATCTCCCGTGAATGCGTGACTTACCGTCCTCACTCGTCAGTAAGCTACTACTTTCTACTTGTCAACATCACGGCTCCCCGGCCCAATACTCTGCTAGCTTGAGCTCGAGCCAATGACACGTACACACAAACACATCTTCAAACCACATGTCTATGTTAATTTTCTTTTAGCCAGCTTATTCGTTACTTTTATGTACCCTGCACTTCAACATTATAGGACTGGTATTTTTCGAAACATGTCTGATTATCAAATCACATTTTTCATTCGCTAAACTGATGGTTCTCGTTCTTCTTACATGTTTTTTGTTGCTAATATTGCGATTGTTGAGTGATTCATAACCTAAATAAGAAACATGTGTATACAGAACATAAAAACACACGTATTACTACCCAACTTTGAAACTTTTTGTATTACTTAATGTATACGATTTGATAACCAGTGTAGAAAACTCGTTCATGGCAAGAAATGATTTTATTTCAAATACCGAGAGCTGGTTGGTCATTATTCGCAAGTTGATGGGTCGGTGCCGACAGGGTTTGTTTTCAACCCCTCTGAAAATCAGCTATGTGACCAAGTAGTCGATACTAAAAACTAACGTATTTATGTCCCTATGGTGATATTATTTTCATGTTACGCGGGACGTTTCAGCTGTCAAAGAAGATTGAGTAGACTATGATATCATATAACAATGTCCATAATACACATGATTGGCATAACCCGTTAAAATCAACACATTATACGTTGAAGGATGTGCAGATGTTTGTAGTGGTTCTAATGTTTGCACTTACATTGTAATGAACGTTATAACGCACCAACATAACTTGTAATGCTATCATAACAAGTCGTTCGGTCATCGCTGTATATTAATGCTAAAGTGTAACATTTTTGTAATATATACCTAATATTTTTATTCTGTCTATGTGTGTAATGTGAATTTGTACTTGCTATGAGTATGTTTTAATTTGTACATAATCTTGTTCTACTTCAATCGCATTTACCTACATGTTATATCTGTATTGTTCTATTCTGTATTATTCTTGTCCTATTGTATTTGCCATTGTGGTACTTAATACTGTTGCAAATAAATACAACAAACAAAATCAAACAAACGAAACAAATTGCAAAATATTATTGTATATGCCAAGGAATCCTCGGCATGTCATACGAGGCGCCAAAATGGTGGGCGATATGAACTCGATGCCATATGCCACCATTACCATATCTACAAATAAATAAGCACAACATGAAATATTTATACTCGAAAATATATTTATTTTAATTTGTGGTTTTAAACTGATTTGTAGATCGACATGATGAAGTTTATGCAGAAAATTGCAAAATAATCAGAAAGACGCATACTAGTACACGGAATTGCGGTTTCAATGTGTTGTGCTTTAGAAAGCAACGAAACACAATGCTTGCATCGTAATTCCAAGTATTGCCTCCGTTTCGTCAACACAAAAACTGAAAAAAAAAAATTCAACAGTCATACCTTACCTATGAACAAATAATTCAGTTGTATACGAGTTGTACATCATGAAGAATTCCATTGTTTAAAAACTAACATTACTTTTTTAAATCTTGCGTTGCATGTTTCGAATATCAAACATATCAAATTTAGGTTAGCGTTTTTACAACTTTTACATTTTGCGAAACATTGAAAATTTTTGTATTCTGTGTGATTGCCTACATTGCAAAAAGACTCTTGTTTTCGCAGACAGAAAGAAATTGAAAATGTCTCGCGTGTATTCTTTTCTCGTCGTCGTAACTGCATTTGTATTCTGAATGCACTGCTAACTACACCTTGTGGTTTACCTTACAGGCTACGGGATTGTCGTAAGATGAATACCATCTTTACACAGGGTGCTGGATTTTGAAACAAGCACAGGTGCGGGAGTACTCAAATAGAAAGATTATCGTGATTTTAAAACGCTTGTCCCCGCGTTAAAGAACTATGGTGAAGGTGCCAAGTATATACAAATTTCAACATTCTAGGGTGCTAGCCTCCAGGGTCACCAGAAATATTCTGAATCATCATTAGAGGTACGTGCATAAAGCATTTTCAAGAGTCATTTTATGGCGTTTTGTAGCAACTATTTTTTTCTACTTTCAAAAACTTGCGTTTGAAATTTTTTCATATTTTTATTTTGAAATTATGCTATCATGGTTGAATTAATATCAACTAAATAAAAATGTGTCTAAACAAATTATACTATGTAATATAAAATAAAATAGGACTGGAAAACCATATAGTTTAAATTTAAAAAATAGTGCTTTGTAGCATTTATTCACATAACGCTATTTTCACGTAGGTACCTCTAAAATAAAATGGAAATGGCAACAAAAAGCGCATGCCAATTTGAGGCCGTGTTTTGTTTTTATCGTAAGATGTGACACACGCACACACGGACAGAATGCACGCACACAGGTGTAGGAGAGCTTCGCTCCCTGATCTAGAGGAAGGTTTAGAAAGAACACACTTCTGACTGATTTAAATAATTAAAACAGTGAACTTGAATATGCTATTTTTATACAACCGTTCTAATAATCTTCGTGAATTTTTTGTTGGTGATCGGGAGTCATTTTAATTACAATACCTCCACATAATTTTGTGATATCGTATATGATCTCAAAAGTAACCCAATCACGGGTTTCGATAAAGCTAAATCAGTCCAGCATTCTGATATAGATGTAATAAACTTGATATTCTCGTTATTAAAAAGTATCGTGACAATCAATAACAATTATTTTGATAATGATAGCTAGTTTGTTAATCGTGAATAAGTTAAAAACGTATTAATTTGAAATGATTGCTCAAAGTAACTGAAGCATGGCCCCGAACAAATCTCTGAATGAACGAGCTTCGGTCAACTTTGACCTCAAGTCGTTCATCCTCTAATATATTGCGGAAATCGAAATGTTTACTGAACCTCATTCCGAAGAAATCATAAAAAGTGTTTTTCAAATAAAAATCGTTTAACCTTTCTAATTCAGCCTCATTGTGTGCGGTATGGCTGTTACGATCAAACACACTCCGTTTTGGAAAGAGACGCGAATCTTTCACCGTCTTCCCCGTGCAATGCATAAGAAAGCTAAAACTTTTCCTTACTTTATAATGATATGCTTTTGTGTGTGTTGTATGCACAAGGCTGCGTACGTAGCCGTATTTATCCCGTTGAAACCAATAACTCTCAACTGACAAATAATGTACTTTCTTTCAGCAAACAATGAAGAAATCCCCGACATTGACACCTCATAAAAGACAGCCAACATCAATGAACTTGGCTCGGCTGTGTGTGCCTTGAACGTGACCTCTGCTCTGGAACCTATACACATACCCAAGTGATGTTCAAACTGCAAATACAAACTTTGCACACTTTGACATTTTAATGGGGAGAAAATTGCAATAAAGAAAGAGAAAGAGCTTTTATTTATTTCCGGTGCTATATTTATTCTTTGTCTTTTACAAAATCGTCGATGAGGGTCAAGAAACATTATTTACCATTTATTAACATGCTTATAATAATTTGTCCTTAGTTGCCTACACTTTGTATCTGATTTCAACAATACCAATCTTGTTGCTATTTATTATAAATAAAATACAAATAATTGTAATTGTTTATACTTCTTCAAAAACAAATATTAATATAAGAATCCAAATTCACTATGCAAATTATTGTAGTAAAAACCGTAATATCCTTTAATATTACTCATTATAATACTTAACATTAAAAATTAATTCTGACACTTGTGTATTTATGAATCAATCAAACTAGCATCTGCTCTTAAAATAATAATGAAGGTAATATATTTTGAAACTATTCTACATATCTTAAAATATATGCCTACTACATTTTGAAACTATTCTACATATGCTTAGAAATATAATGCCTACTACTTTTGGAAATGAATCATTAACATAATATACGATATATAACTTAAGAACACCCAACGAAGCCGTATAAATACATCAATCAAGGATACAAAATTAATGTTTGAACTCAATCTTCGAATTGTAAAATTTGTGAATGGCGGATTATGAAGTATTACATTAAATAACCATGCATATTATGTAAGTCCCATTTAAAAGTGTGTTTTACATCTTTGTATTATCAGTCTACACAGTGGAAAATGAAACTACTAATAACATGAAGGAGACCTTCAAGCATTTTTTTTTTTGGGTCATTGCTTTGGGAAAGCACACTTCTTTCATTTCGCAGTTTTTATTGCTAGGCGAATAAAAGATTGGAAAGTATAAATTAAAATATCAAATACAATCACACATTACATCAGAAATTCTTTAATAGGTTTTTTTACAAACGCCAGAAATGCTTTGATCGTGTTTTTGTATTGAACTATTTTTTTTAAATGCGCGTGTGAAGGTTCATTGGATCCAACTAACGTATCATTTTGCTTAAAGGTTCAGATATAGATTAATTTTGATACTTTTATCGTTGATAATAACACTTTAGATTTATTTAAGATTTGTCAGTGAAAGATTTGAGCCTCGATCAGATTCGAAACAATGAAAGTTATTGTGTTCTACATTCTGTCATAATTGTCTATAGACAACCATTTCACTTTCTATCCATCTTAACGCACGTGCCAATATAATCTTCTCAGTTTTGACACGGTGAGTCTTCTGTTATTATAATTTGCATAAACATTTGGCAAAACACCAGACACTTTCGTGTCGATGACAAGTCCGAACGACACATTACCAAGAACCCCGATTTCTCCATTGGGACTGGAATGATTTTCAGTGACACTCCGTGGGTGGCTAAGGACGGGGGGGGGGGGGCGTCCTCTATCCAAGTGATACCCGGATTTCCCTTTCGATATAGGGTCTTGTTAATACTAAGAGTACCACTATCATTTTAATAAATCAGGTCTGTTGAAGCAGATATTTCAACGACTCTCGCTTCATGAAATCACCGACTATTAACCTGCCAGTGAAGTACTTGTTCCCCCTGAATTCCGAGGACAAGTCATGCTGTGAGACCACTGCCTGACATGACATCCACGATACCACAGACCACTCGGTATATCATGATGCGTTGAAAATAATTATAGGACCCAATTTTCTAGATCCGGTTTATAATTTCAGGTTGTGTGTACCCAGGACCATAGACTATAACTTTAACAATGGTTGGTTTAAAAATCAATTTCATTGGAAGATGTGAGGGAGATAAAAGTAAAACAATTTATTACTTTTGTGTAAAGACAGAACATATTTCCTCTATCTGGACCGCTCCTTTTTGGTTTTAATGCGTTTCTTATGTTGGGTCTTGATAATAAGTACATTTCACGTTCGAAACGTGGATAATGGAATCAAGAAAATACACATAAAATTAACAAAAATAGACTCAAATATGATTTCTTAAGAATGCAGTAAAGACATCTGAAAAGTAAGTAGAATGTAAGAGGGGCTTAATAAAAGAGCGGATTATTTTTTTTGAATTTTTTTTGACGGGACATAACCTCAGAATCAACAATTATATTCAAATTACTAGAATCAGTTGTACAAGTTCAAAATTTAATTTTGAGCAGCGGTTTTTTGTATTTGTTTCTACACTCCTTTATCTACAACCTAAATATAAGGATTATTGGTTTTATATTGTTTCAGGCGTTGCACGATTTTTTCCGTTAAACGGTACAAAATTTGAAATTGTACCGGCAGGCGAAAAAAATTGTGCAACGCAACAAATCATATAAAACCAAAAATCCTTTTATTTAGGTTGTAGACAAAGGAGTGTAGAAATAATATACAAAAAACCGCTGCTCAAAATTCAATTTTGAACTTGAGCAACTGATTCCAGTAATTTGAATATAATTGTTGCTTCTGAGGTTATGTCCCGTCAAAAAATTTCAAAAAAATAATCCGCTTTTTTATTAAGCCCCTCTTACATTCTACTTACTTTTCAGACGTCTTTACTGCATTCTTTAGAAATCATATTTTGGTCTAGGGATTCCCCTTAATAAACATTTTCTTCAAATTATATGTCTTTTTTAAAAGTCGGTGTATGCTCGATTTATGAGTGAAACAGCTGCTAACCTGCCTTATCATATTATATTTACCATTATGTATGTATTTACAAGTATAAAGACGCCATAATGTAGAGTTCCCTAGCTTTTCACTCCATTTAGCTTTATAAAATTGAACTGAAATGTTGCAATAGTTATACAAAAATAACATCAAACAAAAATACCACATTTTACAAAATTAAAATAAATAAAAAAACATACAGTTTAAAATTAAGACATAATTAAAATTCAGATTGTATATCGTAGGTGTTTGGAGGAAAGGGGTATTTAAATTTCGATTTGCATTCGAACATTGCATGTGACGTAAACAGTTGGAAATGGTGGGTGGACGAGGATCTATGCCAGTGTCCATATCACGTATCCCCTTTCTGTATAACTATAGTAATTATAACTTATTACTTATAACTATAGTCTCATGTATGTGTACACACTTTAATTGTAATACTTCCTTTTGAACTGCTAGTGAAGAGAATTGAACCTGAAACTTCGGAAATCAGACAATATTTACATTTCTTGAACTTCAACTTGAATCAACTTGAACACCCACACACAAGCATTAACCCTTGAGAGCCTTTAGCACACATAGTTTATGTATGACTATGTATACTTAATACAGTTTAGTCAAGAAGAAGGTCTTACATATAAGTGCTGTTTCCAATGTTAGCCAGAGGGAAACTTTTAGTGTTTGTGGAGTTTTTTTGCGTTTTGTCCTTTGATAATTATTTTAAATTTGTTTTCAAAACAGTACTACAATTTATGATTGTAACTTCGTCGAAACGTTTCTATTGTTTTGCAGTTTTGCCATTGGTTTATACATTTTATAACATGAACCACACACTTTAAAGAAACCTTATGTTTTTACAGTGTACACAAGTTTTACTTGACGCACTGCATCCTGGTCAGTTAACATTTCTCGCACGTGAATTACATTTTTCCCGAAGACCAAGCATGCACAGGTCTGGTCATTTGGTTCGTTAATAATTCCAGTTCCACCTCGTGTTGTTTAGTATGCATTGGCTGGTTGCTCCGAGCCCTGAAATGTTAACAATCGTTCGCACGTCTGGTGTTGTGACGTAGTTGGCCAGTGACACGCGTTCCACTTGTGCGTGTCGTGTGGCTCGAATTAACTGGCTTGTTTGGTGCCTGGGTTACAGGATTAGCTAGGGATTGGGGAGAACAACATAGTTATCAGCCGACCCCTCTCAATTAGGTGGCGCCGTCCTAAACAATTGCACCTAATTTTTCAATTAATTTATTGTAATTCAGTTTTGTAACTCATCGAGCTTATAAAAACAACAAACTATGTCATACAATACAAAAACAATGCTATGCAATATACAAATAATTTGATATTTTGTGTGATATTTCTTCATTGCCATTGTGATGATTTGTGTTTGTCTTGCTTAACTTCACAATTAATTGTACAAAATAATCGTTTATAATAATTGACAGATGTTTAAACATCTTTGAAACTAAATTTGTTGGTACTATGTCTCACAATTACGTTTTAAAATCCCTCTCCTTGGTCCTATGGCAGGTCGACATAGAATACAAAGTATTCAACACGATTGATCAATAATGATTGAAAATGATATAATTTTAGCCTACAAGAACAGCTACTAAACCACTGCAGACTTATTATAATATGATCTGAACAAATCTAATTGAATTATGTGAAGTACACTTAATTTTACTTTGCATACTGATTTGCACGTTTGATTTGCCTAAGAGCATACACATTATACATACATTATTATATATATTATAGCAAACACCAAAGGAAACGAAAGTGATTGTGTTCATGAAATGCCAATATTTGGTATATAATATTTTGACTTTGAATTTGTATGTTTTCATAACGGTCATTTCTTCTATATCCTATCTAACGAATAGGCAACCATGCACGAGCTACACTGTAAGTTGAATTTTATTATATTTTTAGATGCCATAGCCTAATAACCTCCTAAACACAATATACGCTTATAAATATGAAATTCGAAATATTGCAAAGTGTTCACATGTGCATGTTCAATGTGTTCTATCCCGGCCATGGCATGCAGCAAGGACACCTCATCAATATTCCAGGTGGACTATAAACCATCACGCCCCGCAGCGGTATATTGTGCTTGACATGACGGTAACCGCATCATACCTGGTGATATCCCGCTCCGCTGCCATAGCCGCGGCTGCTGGGGGTAGAGAAGTAGCTACGTCACAAATGTGACATCCATCACGGTATACGTACTGTATTGCATGAGAGGGCACAAAGACGTGAATATACACTACACTCAAAGGAACCATTGACGACGACGACGACGAACACACAGAGTTAGCGTCACGGTCCAGGTCAAAGATTGGTTTGGTCATCAAGGTTTGTCATATGGCCATTAAGTTATAGCTCGAAACTCGCAAGTGCTTCAGTGCATAAAGCCGGTGATTCTGAGTTCGATCCCTAGTCGGAATAAATTGTTAAAATATTGCTATCACAAAATTCAATACTTGCTTTTAATTTTGCGAAGCAATCTTTATTTGTTTGAAATTAGCCCCCCTTGGCGTACTTCATGTCTTCACCTATGACCTTCGATCTGATAAAACATGACAGCTTATAAGACCCCTACGCTTTCAGTAATTTTTAACATAACGCCCAGAAGCCGTAGAAGGCTCGCTCCCTACTGACCATCTGTTCTTTCTTTACTTGATGTTAAACAATGTAGAAATATACTCTTCTTCTTTCATCAGAACATTGGGAATTTTGGACTAGATTGCCGAATTATTTAGTTATTTAATCAGATATCCGGTGTTGGTTTAAAGTTGCCTATGCGTGTGGTAGATACAAAGTGACACAAAAGCTTTCAGGGTCCAGCGGAATCAATTATTTACTGCCCGTGATGTTAATTAGCTCTTCATAGGGGTCCGGTAGTCCTAGCGAACAATGTCATGTTGCATTGAAGGTGGCATGTATTGTCGAACATCACACTGAGTACGTGGGTGTGGCGAATAGCGAGGTCGAAGCGCGAAATAACTTGACTTGGGTTTATAAGGGGACTTTTAGCGCATTGGTGGACAATCTTACTGCTGTGTTTTTAAAGCTATTTCATAGCTTCTTACCGATATTTTGAAAATCAAAGGAAAATGGCTAAAAGTAGGTTAAATAAAAGAGGAACTTGAATAAAAATAAATAAAAAAATAAATAACGTGATAAAAGCTCCCGTTTGGCCAATTTGTGCAAATTTTGGGTCAATAAGAAAATGAGGTGCGTACTTAATTTTGGGCTATGATTTTTGTTTTATTGTTTAAACACACCTTTGTCTCCGGACTGAGTATAAGGGAAAATAATTTTCTGAAATAACGTTTGTTGTACGATTCTTTTTCGTTTACAGTTTCAAAACTCTTATTTGTACCTTGCGACAAAAAAAATCGCACACCGAACATTATTTCAAAAAATTATTTTCCCTTTTACTCAGTCCGGAGAAAAAGGTGTGTTTAAACAATAAAAAAGCATAGCTCAAACTAGAACTTTAATTTTCTTTTTAACCAAAATTTGCATATGATGGCAAAGAGTTCCTCCTCCAAGTTCCTCTTTTATTCAACCAATTTTCAGCCATTTTTTTTACTTTCAAAATATTGGTAAGACTGCAATGGAATAAAATAAAAACTATCTCGTAAATTGCAGCAAGTTTGGATTCAGAATTCAATGGGTTTACTTATTGCACATTGTAACTCCTACAAGGTTTAAGGTTTCTATAGCATATAGGTGTATGAAGTAATGATTTTGATTAGATCACATTGTCTGACCAATGGGTGTAGCTCAAACATAAAGAACGAGACTAAGGATTTGGGATGTCCCAGGTTCAAGGTCTGCCACCGGTAATCCTGATTGAAAGTCGTTAATGCGAATGCAAGGGACATTTCCTATACCTACTTACTACACCCTTACTCCAAAATACTTAAATAAATACCTGAAGAGGGGTGTGAAATCGTTTGTGTATGAAATTTATCTTTGCAAATTTTAAAGTATTTGTATATATAGGCATATACCTACATTAATTTTTACAATCTTAAGTTAAAGCCTCACTTTTTTAATTATAATCTTATGCAATTTCTCAATTCGTTGATGAATTCTCAATCTGTGTTCAGTAGAAGGAATCGTTAGCCAAAACAACACGAATGCGAACATAATTTTGTATATTTCAAACCATCAAAGCTAAAAATCTGTATTTTTATTTAAATGTTGATTGGTTACCTACATGTTTTCAATGAAAACAGTTATAATCCATAATGAAGTAAATGACTCAAATTTGGTTAACACACGATTTTTGATGTGTTTTAATTTGTTATTCTTATGGTATGCTAACCAATACTGATTTAAACATCAATTGTTTACTTTCAGTGGCTCCCAAATATTAAAATCCAATCAAAAGCATGTACCATGGGCACCATGTAAGTGGGATAAAAATACACATTTTAACGAGAATATGATGAAATTATCTCTAAGAGGAAACACATTTTCTTTCTGTTTTTATTAATTAAAAATACCGATGAGATAATAGAAAATAATGTACTTTTATGGAAAGCTGAAAAAAAGATTCCCTTCGGGCTGTGGAATGTAACAATACAATCGTAAAGTAGACCATAAAATATTTTACAGTTTTTCATTAAAACATTGCGGGTTTATTATATTTACCTACCACCAGCCCTCCCTCACAGTTGAAAGTTAAAGAGCTCGGAGTTCCACCGGTGAGTTTACTGCTCACTGATGGTCGATATAAACAAGCTACTATAGGTAATGAAAGAAGGAATCAGCCGACAACTTTTTTATTGCCCGAGTTATTGGTTGAGGCGCAGACACCCACGGAGCTACGGGGCGCGTGTGGAACTATTACAATATTTCTTTTTAAGACCTTGGAATTTCCTACGAGGTTCAAAAAATGAGACAAGTAGGCAGACATACCAGGCCACGTATTGAATAGAAAGTTCTTGTGGCACCCGTACTGTTTCGATCCTCCGAGTGATGGCATCCACCTGACTGTAAAATTGTTTGACGGTGCCAAGGTATTATTCATGGGGATATTGATAGCCTGAACCGGGCGCCCATTTTTCATGTTTATTTGAAAATGTTCCCGTACACCCATACCAATTGCGCCGCAAAGAAAATCAATAAAAAAACGCCAAACAAAAGACTTGAAAAACAACAAAGAACTTTAATAGGTGTTGAATTTCATGGTGATTCGATCAAACGCTGCTTTCAACTTTGCCTCTTGATGCACGTATGTTATTAATTAAACTGTTTTACTGCATAGATCAAATCGAAACCAGATTACGAATAGGTTGGTGTAACGTTGGAATGATTTGTCTAGTCAATGGATCTTCATTAAAACGTAGTGGTCGCAGTGCAGTCCGATAATGAATGACGTATGATCGATATAATGGCGGATAAATGCAGTCGGCGTGCGACGAAAGCCTGGGACTAATGGTGATAGACTGTGGTGGTAGTAGATCTGGGAGGGTTGAGTGACAGGAAGGATAGAGAGATTCATTGCGTCTAGCTAAGTAATGTGTGCGGTGCGCATGTGTGCGATTGTGTAGCCTAAGTGTTGTAGTCGGCCTGCGATGAAAGTTTGGGACTAATGATGATAAAACTGTAATATAGGTGAAAATCTACAAAACAAATAGTTATACAGATACATAAACGAAGATCTCATTTCGAAGAAAGAAAAGTGAGAGACAACCATTGCGTTCTTAACATATTAATATGTAAATTAATATGAAACCTTGCGTGTTTTTTTGTTTTGTTTAATGACTCAATTGGTCAAATTAAATCTTTCCTAAACTGGAGCTATCAATTATTTATTTAAGTATGCAAGAACAAATTACTGGCTTTACATAGTCATTAACCATACAATATGATATGCATTGTTTATTACCTTACCATGTGAAGAACAGTCACAGAGGAATTAGTTATTAATTACTTGGTCAGTGATTCCTGCCATATCAAATACTGGTCCTATCTGTATGTGACATTACATGACATTTTGTTTACTCGTTAAAAGCGGATGCAAAAAAAAATACTTTTGTCTCGAACATAGCGAATTTATTTCATAATTTTGTAGTCACAGAGTAATATTATTAAGCGAGCGAAGCGAGCGTTTCCATTTGACTCTGCCGGAAAAATTAGTCACTGGTTTTGTTTTGTTTTTTGTTTTTTTTGTTTGTTTGTTTTTTTGTTTGTATGTCTCGCCATAACGTTCGAACGGAGGCTCGGATCGAGTTGAAATTTTCACCATCCGCAAGCTTCGTTCTCGATTGAATGCCATTAGTTTTGTGGCAAAATCGTTCAAAAGTTAAAAGTTACATTAAAGTAATCGAAAGTTTTTTTTTCAAACTAAACGGCGACAAAATCTGAGATAGCCAAATCATTTAGAATGTCCGTCCGGTCACGAATATGTTAATTTTATTTTGATCCGATAAGTAGTGTAGATGGAAATTGCATTATAACAAAAGTAACGTTGCCATGGCAACGAAAAGACGCGCGAAGTTTCTAATGCACTGCCACCTAGAAGTAATCAAAATACTTTCGAGGAAGCAGTCTATTATTTGTCAACAAAGAGTTGAAATAGTTTTCCCAAGGAGTCAAGGTCCTCTAGATGGCGGTGGATTTTATCCACAAAGTAAAGGGTTACACACGGGTTTACCCAAATACCTTGGCAAAAATAAATAATATTGGAAACATGGCCTGTGGACAGCGAACGTCGCAAATTTTTAAATTTAAAAAATTGTGCAATGTGGGTGCAAAGCTATAGCACGTGCTCGCTTATCAACGCGTCCAACTGAGCGTTTCCTAGTTAATTTAAAACATAGTACAATACTTATTTTATTTGAACTAATTAGTATGCAGGCCCCTCATGGATATCAAACACTGATTAGGCAGCCATCGATCAATTATGATTATATTAACTCCGTTTTATACTTTTACACGTGCTTAAGGAAGTGAGGAGATATTATTTATTTCATTAGGTCAACAACCCTCCGCGTTTACTCAAAGGAAGGTGGGGGTGGTTTTTAAACTAAGGGATGATACGTTCGAAACTTGCATAATGCTTGTATTTGTAAATTGTTCCTCAACTATCAACACAGTCATTACGTCTCGTCGGCGTTATTGCATTGTAATTGCTAAAACGAACCTAATTCTACATGTTTTATGTCGAGAATCCATATTTACGCTATACACTGATAATATTGATTACAAACCTGAAAGGAAAAAAATATCACTGGCTATACACCAATTTAAATTTATAACGTCAAGTTAAAATGGCAATACAAATACTGAAACTGTCACAAAGTCAAAACCTCTATTTGCAGTTTTTTTACACAAACAAACACATATTTCAATAAGAATGAGTTGCGTTTCAGGATAGACTAATTACATCTTAGATGGTGGAGTTAATCTCAACCATTTGTCCAGTTTTTGTGTGGTAACGCAGTTTAGACATAGTCTGGGAAACTATCTCCGAAGTGGCATACAGAACTGAATCGAATTTCAAAAACATTAATCTCATTGTGGTGTTGATTTCTATAGCTAAACGAGGTCAATGCTAATGAAACGAGGAAGTCTAGAAATCTCAAAGAATTTTTTCTTTGGAAGTGCTGAACTGATGAGGGTAAAAAAGTAACACAAAAACAGCTATTAGCTCTGGGCAAGATACCGTGTGAATCTGAGAACGGTCGAAACTTTATGTTGATCTGACAAAACAAAACAAAAAATAAACAGAGACGGATCTGGAAAGAATTAATTTATACAGTTTTACTTTTCGTTAAATCAGTGATATATTGGCAGTAGCGTATCACACAGGTTTGTGTCATCGAACATAACATACTCATCATCATGATCTGTTGTTATTCAAATTTATTTGGAATTCAACAACACTATTTGTAAGAATGAAAACCAATAAAATTTAATTTTACTAGGAAAACGCTAAAGTCCCGCCGCGTTGATGGATGAGCTTTTTAAAGATTTTAGTTGGCGTGGGATATCTTAACTTTTGCAAGTGCTTTGTTTTGTTGCTTACGCATTGTAGGTGATTGTTGTCAAGTTTCTTTTGTTTCTTGTCAATTGGTATTATTAACCGTAAAAACTTATATTAAAAGCTTTATTTCTATGGATTCTGGCTAACTTTTTCAACTTTTTCTTTCAAAAGGTACTACATCATCATAACCTTAATGTCCATGTATAATATGAACGTTGTAGCCCCACCCGTTTGGTCTGAATTGGCCCAAATGGCACGAAAATATCGCACAAAAAATCAAAAAACTTATATTAAAGCATTATTTCTATAAATTCTGGCTAACTTTTTCAACTATTTCTTTTAAAAAGCAATACATCACCATTACCTTAATGTCCATGTGAAATATGAACGTTGTAGCCCCACCCGTTTGGTCAGAATCGGCCAAATGTCACGAAAATATCGCACTAAAAATCGAAAAAAATCGTAAAAGTACGATATTCATGAGAAATATTTCTTCGATTGTACCCAAAAACGTAGCAAGTCTAAGTTCAGAGATTTCGAAGGTCCTGTCAAATTTTCATCAAGATCGCATATGCCGTTTGCCCGGTAGAGAGCGAACAAACAGACAGAAAAAAAAAAGAAAAAAACAACAACCGAGCTAAATTTTTTGGGGGGTCGGTGAAATTGAAGTCTTCGCTTCGCGCATCCAATTAAAACATATGCAGTGCATTACATATATTTCTGCAAATAATTTGGATGAGCGAAGCGAAGACTTCAATTTCACCGACCCCCCAAAATTTAGCTGGGTTTTTTTTGTTTTTTTTTTATTTTTTGCTTGTTTTTTTTTGTTTATTACATTCCGTTTGTTCGCTTCTCTACCGGAAAGGCATATGCGATTTGATGAAAATTGACACGACCTTCGTTTTCTCTGAACTTAGACTTGCTACATTTTGGGTACAATCGAAGAAATTTCTCATGAAATCGTACTTTTACGGGTTTTTTTCGATTTTTAGTGCGATATTTTGGTGACATTTGGGCCGGTTTTGACCAGACGGGTAGGGCTACAATGTTCATATTTCACATGGACATTAAAGTAATGATAGTATTGCTTTCTGAAAGAAAAAGTTGAAAAAGTTAGCCAGAATCTATAGAAATAAAGCTTTTAATATAAGTTTTTGATTTTTGTGTGATATTTTCGTGCCATTTGGGCCAATTCTGACCAAACGGGTGGGGCTACAACGTTCATATTATACATGGACATGAAGGTTATAGTGATGTAGTTAGTACCTTTTGAAAGAAAAAGTTGAAAAAGTTAGCCAGAATCCATAGAAATAAAGCTTTTAATATAAGTTTTTTACGATAAATAATACCAATTGACAAGAAACAATAGAAACTTGACAACAATCACCTACAATGCGTAGGCAATAAAACAAGCACTTGCAAAAGTAAAGATATCCCACGCAAACTAAAAACTTTAAAAAGCTCATCCATCAACGCGGCGGTACTTTAGCGTTTTCTTAGTATCTCTAAATTTACTAGGTAGGCCTACTGTATAGACCAACACACATAACAAAAACTTGTAGAAATACAGCCAAACCTTACACACTCAAAAGGAATGAGACCTAAAAAAAGGGCCAAGCTCATCTACCCTTCCACATAAACGTACAGTGTCCCATAACAGCATCCTCGAAAAGCTTTTCAAAATAGAATTTGCGATTATTAATTTAACGTAATAGTTTATCAAAGTTCTTTTTTTGTAATTAATTTAAACGTAAACATGCAAATTCTATTTTGCCAAGCTTTTCGAGGATGCTGTTATGGGACACTGTACGTTTATGTGGAAGGGTAGATGAGCTTGGCCCTTTTTTTAGATCTCATTCCTTTTGAGTGTGTAAGGTTTGGCTGTATTTCTACAAGTTTTTGTTATGTGTGTGATCTCATTACTTTTTCAAGTTCCATTACAAAATTATTTGCTAAAATATAATATTTTTATCAAAGTTGATTTAAATTCTATGGTATTAGCAGTAACAATATAGGATGTAAAATATCTAGACCCGGATTCATGTACATCCTGGGTATAGGTGGTATAACCATGGTATAACGACGGTATAAGGACTGGACCCCAATTCTTGAGTTCGTGGGAGATGAGTTGAAAACGCAATTTGAAAACGAAGTCGTTTTCGAAGGAATTGGTATTCTTGAACGGTATCGTGGAAAACGTCATGGGTTGTGAGTTGAAAGCATTGATATTAAACCCATGGTTGAAAGAGTATCACGAAATCCAAACACTTTAAAAAGATTTGCGTATAGCAAAGAGCTCGAAAAAGTTCTATATTTATTCTAGATGGCAGTGCCTTCATAAACGCGGGCCAATCGAAAGACAAGTTGTATGAAATGATTTGATTGTTGCAATTATGTAAACAAACAGTTGAGCAAGTTCATATCAAAACAATGTTGTGCTGGCATAGGGTTGGCTAGGCTTGTCAAACATGTAATGTAAGTATGAATTTTACTAGTCCTATAGCCAAATGGAACTTTAGACCTACACTGTTGTATTATAAATAATTTTCTACATCTGGGCCTAGGCCAGGGACGGTTTCTGATTTGTTTTATGAGAGTATAATGACACCTTTTCTCGTTCCACACAAAGAAGAAAATTTTTAAATGTCCGCCATTTGTTTACGTATCGCACTTTCCCGCCTAACTCCGCTTATACCGTCAACAAGTGTCAAGTAACTATGGTTACTTGTTGATTATATGCCAAGTGTTTAAGGCTTATTTTAAAACCTTTATTTGGAAGCCTTCCAACAAACTTTTTCAACTTTTTTTTTCAAAAGAGACTATCATTCTATAACCTTAATGTCCATGTAAAATATGAACATTGTAGCCCCACCCGTCTGGTCAGAATCGCGGGCCGACGTATTAGATGTTAGCAGTAGCTAGCAGTAGCTAGCAGTAGCTAGCATCCTTAAAGTGATTTTGAGCATGTTTGAAGACATTTTTTCACCAAGAAGGAATGGTCGTACCCCAATAAAATTTGGCATGTGTTGTCAGGTACCTAAATCCCCTCGATTGTGATAGTTTTCAAGTTCACATCACGTTACATGACGGCTGGGTAACACCTCGAAATCACCCCAACTCTGCTTGGTGTATAAGGTGCTTGAGTGTGTAGCGCACCGCGGCTTGGCTGCGGCGCCCTAACGGGCACCTAGATAATGCTATTTCATACAATTCATAAATTAAATTGCTCTCAGTAGCGGTGTGCAAAATCATCTTCAAGCTTTACAAATAAGAAGAAATAAAATAAAATAATAACTACACGTTTTTCACCTTCTCATACTACAAAGATAAAAGTTCAACGATTGTGATGCGTAACGCATGAGGCTTGTAACCGGAGGTCGTCGGCTCGATACTCGTCACTGGCATGATGCAAGGATTCGCTCAGTTAGAAGGCGAGTGCTGGGATTCAGTCATCACCTATAGTTAACCTATAGTTAGTAGCACGAAGAGGGGCGAGTTACCTCTGGACAAGATTTCTACGAGGGAATAAGATACACATTTTGACATTTAGCAAATATTTCTTCGGTCAGCCAGGAAGCATTCTATGTATATGAAACTAAGCGCAGATGTAAAGCAAGATGTATTTATACCTCTATAGTTTGTTGTGAGCATCGTCTATTTTTGACTTTACTTGAATATTTTAAAATCGTAAAAAGTCATCCATTTTTCTACCGTTTACATAAAATGGGGGCTCGGGGCATTAATTGCACCCTGGACAGTTTACATACTAGAAATTATATTTTAACTCTTAACCATTGGAAGCGTAACAAATCAATTGCCTCACGACGACAGTACTTATGTTATTTTAACTACTGCTTCTCTACCTTTGGTTTGCCACTTCTAGTAATGGCGTTTATGTAAACACAAAACAGTCCATACTTGATTTTTAATTTCACAACTTGCATTGCTAATAAGGGAAGTTTAGTATTGCACGGAGAGAATATAGTTCCAGGAAAGATTCGATAGAAACCAAGCTAATTCACGGTGAAAGCAGATAACAATCTTGTGTGTCTTTAATCTTGTACTTAATTGCATTTTACATTGTATTTTACATTGCACCATTGAATTTAATCGCAGAGATGCACGATGAAGTTCGTTAATTGTAAACATCGTCTGTATGTAGGTACAGCTAATTGTAACCGAACCCGTGGTTCGTGCAATTAGGAAATTCTATAACTTATTTTATAATATATATGAATGAATAAATTCTCCCACGATTGCGATGTGTTGTACTCAATGTCTGGCATCACAATCGGCTGATACAATAGTTCGTTCGCACGGATTCACAACGGTTTGATAATGGACGCGGGAATGTGATAATTAAACACCCTGATCGCGTTCTTATTGGGGGAATTGGGGGCACGATGACAGATAGATCGACAAGACTGTCCATATGGAACCATCATATGCCAAAATCGCGTGTCAGAGTTCAGGGGGTGAAGGGAATGAAGCAAACACTAAGAATACACATGTTGGAAATATCTTTAGCATAAATCTATAAATTTGTTATTAGAGTGTAGCTACTCAGTAACAAGAGCGGGGAATTTAAAATATCGGTTCCAAACTAACCCTGTCGACGCCGACGTCATCGATATTATGAAAGTTATCACTGCTGAAGTACATTTAAAAACACCTACATTGTTAAGTTTGAAAAGTCCTTCGAACACTTTACATTGCTTAGATTTACTTAAATAATGTACACTTTCTTGTTAATTGCTTTTGTCGTAAGTTGTATCAAATGGTTTTCAATTCGAGGTAATAAATAAAAATCTTTTCGAGCGGCGTTTTGACTGTATTCTTTAGGTCAGACAATGGGTTTCGAGCCTCTCCGTTCGTAACACTAGGAAATCGCTTAAGTCCCGCCGCGTTGTTGGATGAGCGTAATTGGTGTATTGAGCTGCCATGTGTTATGCGGATTTTCTGTTGTTCTGTGAAAAATCATTACTGTTGAAGATTTCTTTAAAAATTAATTTAAATTAAATAAAAAATAAACTTTAATTTTTATTTTATTTTGTTAATCGTAATTTAAAAAAAAAAAAAAAAAATCGTAAAATTGCGATTTTCATAAGAAATAATTTTTCGATTGCGCTCAAATTTCGCACGAATATCTTAATTCATGAAATTAAGGTTCTATGAAAAATCATTACAATCGGTTAAAGCATGTAGGTGTTATAAGTCGAAGAAATTTTAAAATCGAAAAAAATCGTTAAATTGCGTTTTTTAAGAATAATTTTCGATTGCGCTCAAAACGCGTGATTTCAAGTCAGAGATTTCGAAGGCCTCATGAAATTTCATCGCAATCGGAGTATCGGTTTAGCCGGAATCGTGTTAACAGACAGACAAAAATACAGAAAGTAAGAAAAAAAAAACATCCGGATTTTTTCTCACAGTGTAGTGAAAATTTGCGAGTTGCTGCCCTTACGCTGATTCAACTTCCATCGACGTACAACATGAGTTTAATAAAGTATTATTCTTATGAAATAAGGAAATACATATTATAATGACTATATCGAACTTATTTCATAGTTGACTGGATTTAGCTAAACTTAAGTTAATATATATACTTTTGAAAACATCGGTTATCTATAAACCTACATGATCGATTTAAAAATCACAATTTATGAAATAAAAATTTGTCGTTAACCAAATGTAGGACACTTCTATCATACATCTGCGATGGCGTATAGCCTCACACGAATGGTTCGTGTTTACGGCAATGACTGACAGTCTTCTCCTTTCCCTTTGAAGTCCTTCGTAGAATACACCTCGAGACTCGATCTGTAAGACTGTAACATTATCATACAAGCTGGCAGATTACTTGCTCTAAATTACTACACATCAATCTGAGAGCTTGGAAGTAAGAGCAAAGCCCAATTCACAAACGCCGACTTACTAACGGCTTATTATGTGGGCCAATTAGAAGAAGATGAGAACAACTTTATTCATTGAGCTGAATATAATAATATCTATCTATTCCCCTGACAAACAATATGGCTTAATCAAAGTTACTCTCATCTTTATGATTGTGTGAACCAGTCTACACCTACAGCAAAACTTAGCATAAACGACGTTCGTAGTAGACTGCATGAAAACCATGCGATTTATATGCTTCACATTTTTACTGTATCAACATTATTAACACCATTATTTGGTATAAAGTAGCTATATTAAAATAGATGTAATTTATCTTGCCCGTTCTAAGCAATTTAAAGTTAAACTATTTTGTTTTATTTTCTCAACGTGTCTACCTAGTTTACAGTGTACACTACAGCCATGCTGTGCTTACCGTCTTTAGCTTGCGCCATAGTCTGCACATATCCTTTTGTAAAGTGTATTTGAATTTATACGGTAACACCTTTATCGTAGAAAATCATTTAACATAAGCAACTTCGGGCAACGTTGAAATTATGGAGATTTTGAATCATTGATTCCTTCCTCAAGCAGCACTAGATTAAATAATAATAAAAACAAATTATTCAAAGTCTACCCACGCAGTTATATAACTGATTTTCAGTGGGTGATTTTAAATCAAAGCGACCAAGCCAACCCTGTAGGCCCCGACGCAATCGGCGAGTGAGCGATAACCAACCAAAGGTCGATATTTTTAATAGGAAATATAGCAATCAGTGGTAGGACAGTGCGAACACCCGCGGATCAACGCCAGAATCAACAAGGCCGATTCAGAACAACTCTGTATTTATTATGTGCTTCGTTGCTAGGACGGGTCCAAAGTCACCGTTTACAAACTCCTAAGACAAGAACTGATGGACCTAAGTCCAAATCAGAAGTTAAAAAACTTCTGACTTTAGCGGGAATCGAACCCTAGACCTTCTGCATTGAAAGCAGTTACGCTAACCACAAGGCCATACGAGCCACACACACATTGGGATATCGTAGGTTACAATAATGCCGGCGTGTTTCATCTTAGTTATTCTGATTATTATTTACTACAATTCAGAAATTAAAAAAGTCCGTCCCAACCGAGATTCGAACCGCGGGTCTCCCGCATTCCAGGCAGGCGTCTTAACCACTAGATCATCAGGACGGGTACATTTTAATCTCTGAATTGTAGTTGCATTATACATCTGAATGGATGGAACAGGATGGTTTAGGGCATCCAACATCGTGGTTATAAGTGTTTTTGATTTTTTCAAAATTCGACATTGCGCGGCTAATATAAGGGTTGAAAATTTTTAGTTTTGCACGTATGTTAGAAAACATGCCCATTGCAATTAATATATCTTAGTTGTAGATAATGTGTACACAGAAAAACTTGTGCATTAGATATACATTATACAATCAATGAAGAAAACTACAAATAAACACATCTAGAATCATTCACCGTTAAAGGGTCTATTACCTCAAAAAATATTTTTTGCCGCATAATCTATAGCATAATACCACACTAAAATGACCGTTAAAAATATTATATCTTTTAACTGTGACTTTACACGAACTTTTCAATTTGTTTGATCCAGAATTTAGTGAAAGTTGTTTTTTTGTGAATTTCTTAAATCGGCTTTAGCTATAGCTTCTTTTTTGTTTAACATATAGCATACTCCCAGAGCATCGTACCAATATAAAGTGGCCCTTTATAACATCGTGTCTTTAAACTGGGCACAAATATACTGTCAAACACGCAATATTATGCATTCCAAATCACACAGTTCTTGGTAATCAGCATATTTTGACCAAACCACTTGCCCAAATTATATAAAAAGAAATTAAAAAAAAGGGATTTACATAAAAGACTGTAGAGTAAGTCAATAATGGTTAATATTTTTTTGGATCAAAATCCTCCAAGGTAACGGGGCGTAAAGATAGTTCCCCATGTTAATTCTTATGGAAGATTTTTGCCGATGGGACCTAGCTCGAAAAATACCAAGTTAAAAAAAAAACGGGTCATGGTGGACCCAATAATTTTTCTGTTAATTTCTAAATTCATAACTTTATTTGAATGAATGAAATGTATTTTTTGAGTTAAGGGTGAATACCCCTTTTAAAGGATCTTTGTGGAGATGCAACAATTTACAGAATAAGTTTTATTCGGTTGTCTATTATTTTGCAAGTAAGAGCATTCATTTTATTTGAACATAAAATAAAACTATGAATATATAATAAGTCAGATGCGACTTGAGAGAGGAACCACATACCCAACAGGCCAAAATGTTACTGTAGAGCTTTAATAAATGTAATTTCAATGTGTTTCTAATAACAGTAATTCACATTAGGTTCTCCATTATGCTCTGTTATTCTTCAAGGGTTCGAGAAGCTACACTAAAATTACTGCATATTAGCGTACTTTAGTTCTTGAAGTTGTCTGACGCGATGTGAAATACCTGGTATTATAAATATTAAGCGAGAACAACTCAATTATACTGAGCAATTTAATTTATATTTAAACATACAGCTGGTTTGTTTCCATGTTCACCCAACTATTTCTTAATAAACAATGTAGTGTTTTGAAGTGAGTTCAAGAGTTTAAATTAGTAATATGATGAATTTGGCGAAAGCGATTCCACAATCAACGTATAATATGCTTTAAAATGTTCATTTTAAGAGGTTTCTGTTTTGGTGCTTGGTGAAGAACGACTAAATAAAAAAATAAAAAAATTATTTCAGCAAAACACATGTAGTCTAATAAAACACAATACCATCGTTGCTTAGGTATCACGGTAAAACCTATGTGAACGTAGGTTCGTAAGTAACACATACAAATTTGATCGGAATGGATGAAATCAAATGTACAGTACTTTATAAATCCTGTAGTTATTTAAGGAATTCGCAAATAATACGACTACATGCGTCTTCATGCGACTACATGCAATCAAAATGTCAAAGAAAATAAATTCATTCATTCATCATGATAACTCATGATTATATTATGGACACCAATCCAGAAATTACAAAATCCATCTCGACCTATCCACTGACCGCGATCGGGAGACCCGGTTCAGAATAATTATTATTAAAAAATATCGTTATTATAATTTTTTCAATTTATAAACTAAATAATTACCAACAACTTTTGAAATTTCCAACTATAAAATGCCTAAAATCGACAGCGAATAATAAACAACGTGTATTATTCTTTAACGGGAACAAGTCAAACCGCCAAGTCAGTGTGACTTCCGTGCCTGGATAGTCTTCTCAATACACGCAGAGAGAATCAAGCAATCTTTCATGGTACCATGCCGGCTCCTTGTTTGTCAAACAAGGCGGTGAATGGCGCCCGCCCACACCTAGGAAGTCATGGACCTACATTGTGTCTGAACAACCACATTCACAACAACGCCAGGTTCCTTGACTCCAGCTACTAGCGAAGACCTTGGCCGACATGCAAGGCTAACCTGTCTCGAGTGTGATTGGATCACCACTAGCCTAGCTGCTACACTTGGCATTCAGATAACAATTTATACCTCCAGTGTTGGCTCAATCCTGTAGCTCGAGACTCTGATTCGAGAGGACTCGTGTTCGAATCCCGTCGAGACCGGCAATTCTATTCTAATGTTTTTTACGAGGTTTTCATCAATCGTTTCTATACGAATGCAAAGGATTGAGCTCTTTTTAACAGCCATCGGTCATTCCTTTCTTAACCCTAAAAACACGAATCATCTAGTTATTCAACTGAAGAGGGTCATACCGGAAATCTGATGTGTATTCCCTACAGCGGGCATCCTACTTAAAGTTTTTTTAGGCCGTAAATGAATATTATACACTCATCACTTGGGCTTGTTTAACAATTACACAACATGGGAACAACATATTGTAGGAGAAGGATACACTTGGAAGGATCTTGGTACAGGTACCGTGTTGAAAGATGGTCTCATTCGGATGGCGAGAGCCTCACTCCCCTTTTCGTGACCCTTGGTGACCCAAGAGTCCCGAAAACAAGCAACAAAAACTTTCTCTACCATTCTTGTTGAATTGCAAAGGCAACAAATATTTTGGCTTTGGACAGACTGATGGACGGACAGACGGATTTAAAAGTGGTGCATAGGCGCTTCAATTACGTTTAGACGTACTACAAAGATAATTATAATTTAATTTAGTTAAAATGTATAATTAGTAAATCTACATTGCACAAAGTTTACTTTATAGCCTATACTAATTTAGAGTGAATTTTAATTTGTAACAAAATAATATTTATTTATTATCATCTCATATTTTTCTATGGATTAACCTATTATTATTATCTCGTGAGAAATGATTTAGCTACAGCTGAAAGATTTGTCAGATATGAAAGCATGGGCCAGAATTCAAAGGTGCAAGTTCAAGTATGTCTTTCTCATATATATGAGCAGGTGCGTTCGTTATTGTGTTGGGTCGATTATATTTCAAACGCCGCAGGATAGTGGCAATGATGGATGACTATTCGTGAACTATTACTAGGAAAACGCTAAAGTTCCGCCGCGTTGATGGATGAGCGTTTTTGTAAGTTTTTAGTTTGCGTGGGACCACTTTTCCTTGGCAAGTGCTTTGTGAATGCATTGTAGGTGATTGTTGTCAAGTTTCTATTGTTACTTGTTAATTGTTATTATAAACCTCAAAAAACTCATATTAAAATATTTATTTCTATGGAAAAATAAGGAAGAAGATGAGGTGCCGAGCTTGGCCCACCTGTTTGGTCAGAATCGGCCCAAACGTGACGTAAATATCGCACTAAAAATCGAAAAACACATATTAAAACCTTTATTTCTATGGTTTCTGGCTATCTTTTTCAACTTTTTCTTTCAAAAGGTACTTCATCACCAAAACCTTAATGTCCATGTGAAATATGAACGTTGTAGCCCCACCCGTTTGGTCAGAATCGGCCCAAATGTCACGAAAATATCGCACTAAAAATCGAAAAAAATCGTAAAAGTACGATATTCATGAGAAATATTTCTTCGATTGAACCCAAAAACGTGGCAAGTTTAAGTTCAGAGAAAACGAAGGTCCCCTTCAATTTTCATCAAGATCGCATATGCCGTTTGCCCGGAATCGTGCGAACAGACAGAAAAAAAAACAACCAAAAGAAAAAAAAGAAAAGAAAAAAAACAACCGAGCTAAATTTTTTTTGGGGGGGGGTCAGTGAAATTGAAGTCTTCGCTTCGCTTGCTACGCTCATCCAATGATGATCGAAAGCCCGATGACAACAGTATTTTGTTTTTAATTACTAAGAAAATAAACCTTGGCTCTATGGTTTTGTTATTTAGCCACAGTAAAAACATACATTTTGTTCTACCATTTCTCTTTTTTTCTGAGCGTCAAGTGGATAGTAGAAGGAAACACAACTAATATAATCGTTTCGATTAGACCCCACCGTAGGTACTTTGTATTTGTGTCCCAATCATAAACCGTAGACGACACAAGCTCTATTTACCGCCAAACATAATTTTTCAAAGTAATTACCGGTAGAGGTAGCTCATGCAATACTCGCTGGATTCGAATACAGGAATTTGTTAGTTCGATTCCAGCCAATGAACATCTCGACTAAAGATATTTCTAACCATAAAAATCGATGTGAATGTGATTGAATCTTATACCATACATGGACGGTCCTCACTAGGTATCTCCCATAGTCATTTGGAGTTAAGTTGTACCTCAGAAGGTTTCTTGGACACAAACATGTCACAATTTTTTTTTTCTTTAAGTTATACGAGAACGAAACACTGCTACTAGATATAAATGCTTTATTTAAGTATCAGTACTACCAAGTTGCCTCATAGCTCAATATAAGCAACGAAAGAATGTTGTTTGGATAGCTATATATTTTAGGAATCATCTGGAATTTACCATATAATCACGTGGTACAACACATTTTATACTCACATCCAATCACGGATTTGTATGTAGTTTGGTATGTGATTTCAATCCAACAACCATCCTGTTTTCAGTGTTTTGATTTTTTAAACAGCCAAAGGACACAAATACAGAGTGTAATATTATTGAACGAGTGAGCGTAGCGAACGTAGTGATTTCCATTCGACTTAAACGGCCCTTATTGTTTTTCTGCGTGCGTGTGTGTGTGTGTGTGTGTGTACGTTGAAAATCAGCCGAATCGCTGAACAGATTGCGCTGAAATTTTAAACAGACATCCGGTACGAGTTTATTGAGAACTGCTAACAAAATCAGCAAGATTCATTGCGATTTAAACCTACAAGAAATGATAAACTGAAAAATAGACTTCCGATGTTTAGAAATTATTTTAACGACAATGTTTTAGATTTTGAAAAGATATTTTTTGTTTGTTTTTCGCCTGGCCGTGAAATGCCGTGCCCATGCAAGGTCAGTCGAATGTTGGACGTCAAGGTACCCCCAAATTCCGCTCGTAGATTGAGTAAACCTTGCAATATTTTCACGTATTTCGTACTGGCTATGTTTACCATAGTAGGCCCTGTTGCCACAGATGATGGACTACACTGCGTTATATGCCATTTCAAAACATGTTTAATTATTTTTGAAATACAATCTAGAAATTACAAAATCTTTCCCGACCAGGGGATTGAACCCACGTCTCCCACATTTCGGCTACAAGGGCGCTTTAGCCAACTAGACTAGGGAAACGCCAAAGTCGTAGTTAGACGAGTGAGCGAGTCATGTGGTGAGTACCCGGGAACATTTTGCATTTTTTAGGCCAAAATGCTCCACTGTAGCCTATGATAGGCTAGGGAGGCCTAAGGTAAGGGGAAGAAAAGAAATGTTACCGGGTACTCAACACATGGCTCACTCACTCGTCTAACAACGACTTTGGCGTTTCCCTAGTCATAAAACACGTAGGATTTCTGTTTTAAATTCCTGACATTTGCTGGAGCAGTATGTTTGCCAACTAGCCTAGATTGATTGAAAATCCACAAATGGTATTTTCCTCTTTCTTTGATGAATCTTTGAATGTCAAATGTTATGAAACGTTTTTTACTCGATATGTAATTATATATTTATATAATTGTTAATAATTGTATAATTTTGAATATAGTAAAGTACTCGATTTTGTTCTACGCACTTGTTCGTTGTTCGATGGTTTAATTTTATACACCTCTCCCAGCAAACACAAGTAATCCCGCCCGTACATAAAACGTACGTTCAAGAACGTACGCGCACGTACGTTTTATGTACGTTTTCCCCCGTACATTGCCCGTAAGAATGTTTCACTTCCGCCCGTATGTATAACCCACGTTTTTTAATGGTTTACAACATACCAGGGATGCACCTTAACCGCACGGAAAACACACGTTTACGGCACTCAGTAATATTCCGCCCACAGGGGAAACACACGAAAAACACACGTAAAACACACGTTTTCGGCACTAATAAATATTTAGCCAGCACCTCGCTTGGTCTGCAGGGAATAAATCCATGGCTCCATCTAGTAGAGAATCTGAAAAGTATAAGTTAGCTATGCCAATAAACAATTACTAAAAATATTAAAAATTATTTTATTGACTTATGAAGTACAGTACTCACATCAATTTAAGCGGCATTTCATTAGATAACTATGTCAGTTTATTCAATTTGGAAATATGCATTATTAGATAAATTTTACTTCATCGTGTGTATTCGAACCTCGGCCATGTGTCGCTCCTTCAACCTGGAATCTGAAAGCCAGTCACTAGACCGTTCGGCCACGGTGAACTGATGACTGAGAAGAGTTAAACTAGCCTGTAGTTGGACGAGGCGCTCTCGTGTTTCGTCAAACCTAATAGGCCCCTATTCGGTCTCGAATATGATTTAAAGTTATAATTCTCCATAAATCAAAAACGTTGTATCATAAGTTTAGAAGGAAATATAACAATTATATTGCTAACAGGAAAGTTTGATGTAGATATATAATAAATTGAATTATACAGAACGGCAGAAGGCATTTATCAGTAGTAATTTGGTTGGAATCCTAAATAGATACATATATCCTGTATATAAATACATTTTGTCAGTGGTATTGTGCTAATATGAAAATGGTTGCATGGTCAATATATGATGATTGATTTGAGTATGAAATTCACGCTAGCAGTGGTGCAGAAATACGTACGTTGCCCATACGTGCAACACACGTACTCAAATGAATTACCCACACACCACACACATCCCACTCGATACGTGCGTTTTACGTACAGTTTACGTTTACATTGAGTACGTACGATGTCTGTGTGGGATATGTGCTGTCAAGCAACGCATAAACTGTGCAGTGCTTGAACGCACGTTGCCCGCACGGGTAACACACCTCAATATAAGGGACAAATACATACGTTTTCTATTAAGTAGAGTACGTACGATGCCTGTGTGGGATATGTGCTGTCAAGCAACGCACAAGCAGTGCAGTGCCTGAACGCACGTTGCCCATACAATTCCCATATGTTCCAAAATACATATATACACACTACACACGAATTACACAGTACTAGTGTGTTTAACGTACATTTAACATACGTTTGACACAGTCGTGTGTTTGCTGGGATATTTATGTAAGATTTAAGTTATCATTTAACACTTCATTAAACAATTTTTGTCGAGTACCCGACGTAAAATCTTATGCCCAGGAACGTGAGTAGTAATTAAATAAGCGCGCACGCTTCATGAATGAGCTTGAGCTGCGCCCAGATGACTCGGCAAACCTCTGGGTGTCGTCGACCAGACGGACTTGTATAGCAGACGCCGAGTAGGACTTGATCTACTCCAACCACATTCTGTGCGCAGTGATTGTCACACTAACCTGCTAAGACGGAGCTATCCGTGTCAACGAGGCGAGTACTGATCAGCAAGCACACGTCGTCGTCATCCATTGCACGCGAGGTGGGGGTGTCGACTGGACTTGCTAGATGAAAGTGAACGTTCCTCGTGTAGCTAAACTCACGAAATAGATTTTTTCTTTACACCCGAACTTATTTTTAATGAAGCGATTCTCAGAAAATGACATTTTTTTTTGGAACGAAGCTATTTTCTTTTAACTCTTCTTGAGACTATAATAAACCCTCATTACGAGCCCTAAAAACTGTTTTGTTTGTCAGTAATAATTTCACCAAGTCTTGGCTCGTTGGTTCTTTCGATTTACTTTGATATCCAATGAAAAAATTACCTTCGTTTAATTACCGATTCGATTCGAAATTTGAATAATCCTTTTCTTGGAAAAAGTGGGTGTAGCCATACATAACTATTGTTATGGTAATGGTGATATGAAAGCCTCCAAAGCAATGCAGAATATAAATAAATAATCTTTCTATGTACATATTTTGAGTCATAATAAATCATAGAGCATTTATATAACCCAAAGCAGTCATCGTAACTTGAACTTTAGGTATCATTTTATCTATTTTCACCACGTCTGTGGATTGCAATCTAACAACTGACAGATTGTTCATTGCTACCCTGCATATTATTATGTGTTCCCCAGAAATTAAAGAAAATTCTTTCGTTATTTAAACATTATTGTTCTGCAATTGTGATATTATATTAGTTTCAGGTTTCCACTATTTTGGTGAATGTATGTTTCTTTCTACTCAAGGGTATTAAAATAAATTTACACGATACTTGTTCGTTATTTTCTTGGTAAAAATTAATTTAACTTCAACATAATAAGCACTTTTACAGAATCAACGAATGGACCATTAAATGCCAATTAAATCTGCCTATAAATTAGGCCACCATGTACTGCCTACTTGTTAACTTATCCGTTTAACATTCCTCATACACGACGTTTACACCTACAAACTCGACACAGAACATAACTTTGTATAATTTTACTTGTAAAAAATGTGTCTTACACTAAGGCGAATTTAAATATTACGTAACGTAGTAATTACACTATTGTTGTTTTCTGTACACTAATCATGTTACTGACGTCATCTTATGACTCGACGTAACTACTATGTTCTATCAGAAAGGGGACGTAATTATCAGTTGCATATTATTGGCAATTGTTGTCAATGTCAGTGTTGCGAGTGAAGAACTCAATTTGTTCACAACTTGACTGGTTTCTCAGGATATAAACATTGAGCAAATTATGTAACGATCAATATTTTAAGCATATATTTTGAAAAGAACATAGTATATTAATTTTCATTGGGTTGCTATTTCAATCGAAAAAATCTAGAGAATTTCGTATTTAAATAGGTAATGTTTAAAAACGTTTCCAAACTGCAATCTAATATTGCATCGGCAGCACCCTTTATTTGCACTTTTTATTTGTCTCATGTTACAACAGTATAACAGTGTAAAAGTGGAATGTTCTTAATGTTCTTAGCTAAACATAGTATTGTTTTGAATTTATTAGAGATTGTATTAAAATACATTTTATCAACTTGTTTTTTATACGATTACCAATCAAAAATGTAAGTATAGGTTCCGTTAATATATTTAGTACCAGTTAAGACACGCAAACGTGTTTATTTAACGGATCGTTAAACACATACCTCTGGAAAAAAATTATTTGGCCTGGACTACAATACCTGCTTTTAGTAGCTATATTGTTTTACTGCCAAGTTGTTCAAAGGCTGTTCTTGACCAATAAACCAACCGTAAAACAATTATTTCGCTAATGTTCCGCTTGTTTCTTTTGAACACGATACTGGTTGGTATAAGTAATACATCTGGAGCACTTAGAGGACCAAGTACCCGTAAAACAAGTAAAACACTATGTACCAACTACCAAGGCATAGCTTAAGCCTGGAGTAAATCTTTCTTTAGGTAAAACCTACACGCAATGGTGTGAGGGATACGGTTTAATTTTTACTATAGCAAGTTCACTATTGGCCACGTCGCTTTGGCCTACAGTCGTATGTAATACAACCCAGAAATAAAACGTACAATTCGATCGGGATTTGAACCCGTGTCTCCCGCATGCCAACGAGCCGGGAACGTAATGAATTCTGAATTATTGGCAAGTGGGAGACGTGGGTTCAATCCCTGATCGAGCTGAATGTTGTAATTTCTGGATTGTATTAAAACTGAGAAATAACAATACTTTATGTCAATAAATTTCCTAATAGACAACTCTTAGTGTACTGGATATGTAGAGTGTACAGTCAAAAATTTAGACTGGGGAAACCATTGGAAACCATAAGTCAAGATTTCAGTTGCGTGTATTTGATACGGCGGACCACCCATGAAAACCCCGTATGCTAGTGCTGAACTATTGGTTTTGCCCGGGGTGCATCGTCACCTAATACCATAATGATTAACCCAGTCATCGTAAAGCATATACGACGTAGACGATTTGATTGAAGGAACAGTTACTTTTATTACCATACAAACACCTGAACAACGACATCAAGTCCTAGGATACACCTCCAGGCGAAGGAGTCAAGCTCCTCTACCACATTCTTCAATTTGGTAACAGAAATTCGATAGACTGTCAATTATTATTTTACCGTCGACGATCGTTGAAATTCGACTTCCTGGTTTGAAGTTTGAAAGTTTGATTTTCAAATTGTCATGTGTAAGTGCGGGATGGGAGAATAATATTATGTTTCTTATATATCATTCGAATATATGGTTACATTTTGGTTAATTTGTGGCTACTTTTGTAGATTCCACGTTTGACAGTGGTAAAACTGTGTAAAATGTTAACGCTTCTATATGTTTAATTTATACCTATTGCAGTTTTGTGAAATTACATAAATTGCCCTTTAACTGATTCTATACTCTAAAACAGTAACGTATCTACAAACATCTACGAACATGCGATCAAGTATATTGCTAACACGAATGTCAGTATAAAATTTGAGTATCTTCTTTAAAAGCAAGTAGATGTACACGTAGTCTGTGACAAGAACATAGTCATACTAGTTCAAACACAATGGCTGTTTGTCTGATAAAATCCGATGTCCGGTGAGGGAACCAGACAGGAAGATTCACCAGAAAATTCGTTTTTTTGTATGTAGTGACCTTGGTTATAAGTATTTTACTTACGTTTTAATAAAAAACAAACATGAGATAAAAGTAGTTATCATGATGAAAGCTGGTAATTGAATTATAATGATGATTCATATAATCATGGCGGGTATAGGTATTATTATTAGCTGACTCGAATCAATTCATTGTATGGTAATCGTCGCCCCAAACCAGTGCGTTCGTCTAGTAGTAAATCATCATGCCAAACATTCACTTCAATACTCCCAAATCGCTTGGGAATGATATTGCTTTATTGTAAAGCGCCGTGCACACATACAAACACGCGAGCACACACGCTCGCTTAAACTCACAATGCAGACATAGCCGCGGGCAGTACCGGTCGACACCTGTGTATGGTAATCTGGTAGGCCTACCACCGACAAGTGTAGGTCGACCAAGTGATCTTACTCCTCTCCTAGTCTTAGCGCGGTGGTGGGGAGAGATGTATGTTGTGTGCCTACCCTACTTTCTCCCAATGTCTACCGCATCATCGCGTACCCCTCGATACACCGCGAAGATCGTATACCTTCACACAACTCCCGATTGGTAGGAGGTTCACATCCACAACCCCACTCTACCCGCTAGTACAAAGTTTATATAAACGCCGGCGACTTGGACGAATTACCTTTTTTTATGTGCGACACGGGTGAAAGACGTTAGTTGGTCTGTCTCGCTGGAGATGGGGATTGCAGTGCATGTGTTTTCTGAACGAGTGTGATTGAAGAAAGTGTACTGTGACTGTGACTGTGACTGTGCAACGTAGAAGTGCATCTACATTTGTTACTTTAGTCAGAAAGAAGAAGGAAGAGGATTTATCAACTGAATAGCGGCCGATTGCGGAGCCATGAGGAATTATACGGTGAGATGAACGCACGACGTGCGCATGGGATTCGGATTAGGTTGCAAGGTTATTTACTTGTGATGTGTAAACTGTTTCTTCGGATGAGTAGTTTTGTAAAAATCCAATTTTATTGTTCCCATGCTTAATTGTGGGAAAATTGTATAGAATTTCGCACCACTTTCGATAATTTGTATCAATCCTTCCTTGTGGAAAGTAAAACACAATGTGTGAATGATAAATTAAATTTTTGAATAATTCTCGATAAAAGTGTGTCAGTAGAATGATTCTTTTAAAAACTGCATTGATCCATTTTTATTTTTTTAATGAACACATTCAGTTGTGAAAACTGGTGATGTTTCAAAAGTCGTCGGTCGATCTTCCAACTTAAAAGAAACCCCGTTATGTTTCGAGTAGGAAACCGTTTAAAATACATTTTTTGAACATAGTTGATAATATGTGCTTGAACATTTCTGTAGAATAACTTTTGAGGTACCGGCACCTTGTATCACACATGACGTGATATAGGTCTTGATCTATGAAAAATTATTATTATATCATTATATTATTGATATTAATCACAGTAAAATAAAACACATTTTTAATGTTTTTTTTAAGTATTTGGTTAGAATGCAAATTATTGATCATTTTTTTAAATTGATAGGCAAAATCGGACTCATTATTCTAGTTTTCGGGCCGAATTACCGGATAGTGGAAACTATTAACGTGAAATACAATATTTACATTAAAAACAGTAATTTGAAGAAGGTAGAAAAGAATTGCGTAATTTGGCTAAAATTGTATAATAATCAATTTTTAACATTGTATTAGCTTGGTAGATATGAAATCACCAACCAAACACACAAGAGAGCTATCACGATGTTTCATCCCATTCATTTTTCAATGAAGCAATCTTTATGTTGGATTCGAACCCGCGTCCCTTGGTGAGATACACTTCTGACCTACGGTCCACCGCCGCGGACGACCAAATTGCTAGAGAGCTATTTGAAGGAAAACAACATTTAACTGTTTTTCGTTGGATTTCGGAAAGTCAAGTTCGCAATAACACAGGTGCATATTTCGTGTTTTTACACTGTTATTAACGCGGTGGAATGTCCCGAAAATTGTTAAACATTAATAATATTACAATATTTTCCCAAACATCTTTAAAACCTCACAAGCCTATATACCCATCGACTTTGTGTTCAAGTGATTATGTACTAAGATTCCGTTTGAAGTGTGTGAATCTTGAAGTGGGCGTATGTGGTAGTGATGCGAACATCGGTCTCGCTCAGTCACGTGCATCGTACAATGCACGTGCGCGACTAGAGGATGTAGCATCGAGGAGGTCGCCTGGCCCAGATTCCGTGCATTCAGGGCTTTAGGGCGCCCAGACCACGGGACGTGAAGCTCAAATCAGAATCTAATTGATGCTATACCGGTTCCATGGCATGCTACCCTTATTAGGAACCCATATTCTTATCTTTAACTCTTACAACGAATAAACTTTCGTCTGCGATATAATTTAAATATGTAAATATAATTTGAAATACCAAAGTTATCAACGTGCCCATATATCACATTATCGTATTTTTGTCTGTGCGTATCACGTTCACCGATGGTTGGTGAATTAAATTGATCACCTAATGGTGATTTTTACAGTAAAAAACAACAGTAATGTTATTTGCTTGTGTGCGGCTGTCGCCCCCTCCCCCTCCCCCTCCCCCTCCCCCTCCCCCCTGCCACAACCACCACCGAATGTTGTGCGAAACATTGCAGAGTAAACCCCTTTACCTGATTGCGTAACTTTGTGCCTCAGTGAACAAATAACAGTCAAACCTCAAATATGCACCTAAAAACGATTTTCCACTAAATAACCCAACAATTTGTTTCAATTTGATAACAGAACACAAGCTAAGTTAATTGCGATGGCAGCGGGCATTGAACTAACGCGGGGTAAACATTCTAAAATGTGAAATACTAATAATTAATTGAAGTATTTTTTAAAATTACATATTAAAATACCAAGGATTCTTTTAAACGTTAACCGAAATTTAAATCAAAACATTTTCGGTTGTTTTGTTTTCGCAAATAACGATTTAACATTGTATCTGTTGCATAAGTGCATGTCATTGTCATCGAGGTAGAATTTAGATTAGGATATTTACATTTCGTCATGCGATCATTATAATACGAAGATTAGTAAACAGTTGACGCTCTGTCCTACATAACGACTTGCATTTCTGTCACGGGTGAATAACTTTACGTTCACATTTTAAATTAAGGGAATGAATGCATTTGACTTTCACGACAACCTAATCATGTTTTCTTTGGCAATCTCATGTCAACAATCGAAGCTACTTTCTCGGTGCTTTGTGATTGAGTGTTATCTCGCACCTAATAACACAATGCTCGTTCATACAACATTGCATTTACATGTGCATACATTAGTGAATGTAAGAATCTCCTGTTGAAAATACGCAAACGTAACATGGTATGCCATAAAAATAGCAATTATGTTGTCACAGATTATTTAAAACGGGCGTAACATAAAATCATTTCAATGCCTTACAAATCAATTTGTGTTCTCAATAATTCTTTACTGTAGGCCTAATGACTTCTGACAATGATAAATATATAGTTATTAATACAGTTGAGGAATAAAAAAATCTCCTAATTATCTTTGTGTTCTTTCACAAAATTATAAAGTAGAATGTGTGTAAAAGTGAAGCTGAAGAACAAAAAATTACTACAACCTATCGTGGTCTTTGTTGAGGATCCTCATTTGAATTTAGTGGTAGAGGAAAGGTCATCACACCCAAAGGAGTGTCAGAAATAAATGACAGTAACTAGTGATTTCCTCATGCAAACACTTGCTTGATTATACTCTGCGGCTCATACTGTTGGCTCAATGTACCATTTCTCAAACAAAAATCGGTAGTTTTGTTTTATTTATTCATTTTTTATATTTTTTATATAAAATCAGATTGTTCATAAATATTTTGTTGCACATTTTCTGCACATCGTGCACTCTTCGCCGTTTAGAATTCCAAATAATATAATTCATGCACACACCTAGACCTATATTCATATTTATATAAGGTTCACAGTCATCGTTGTTTCTTACCTTATAAAATATAATGTGAATCTTACTGAACATGTTAATATGATAAACTGGACTTGGGAGACGAATTGTCTTGTTGCAATGTGGCAAAATAGGTTATTAGTTAGAACGTGTGTCTAACTCTAAGAAAACGATTTCTGTTCGAGCAGGAAAGTGTGTCCCATTGCAGTTGAGAGAACATCAGATTAAAATAACTAGTAAAGTTATTGTTTTACATCCTTAAAGCTGTTGTTGATGGTCTGAGAACAACACATCTTTATTAGCGGCTAGTGCTTTATAGCTGTCGGTGAAAACCAACATTCCCTTTGATATATTTTAAGGTTTATCATGATATAAAATGTTGTCTTAACGACTTTTAATGGAGTTATGATTATCACAATAATAATTCTAATGTCGCATTTCTTACATCATAAAGAACCACCGACTCATCTGTTCTAGACCGCAACGATCTGCACAATTTTCACTTTCCTTTTGATTTGCCAGTGCATAAAATATGAAACATTTTATTCTCAGCAGTGCACTTACTCAGTGAGTGTCAACTGAACTAATTGCACTGCTTTGCCACGAGTATTATAAATTATCTTTCGCGACTTAGTGATAATGTAAAGATTATATTCAAACCTCACGCTTGGAGTGAGCTTAAAAAGGCGTGAAATGTTAACAGTACTAATTATAAGACTTCATCAAGGAGACGTTCCAAGAAACAGACATCTTTTGAAGAAATATTCTAGTTTGCAGACTCGAGAATGCCTTGAGTATGTGACGAGTAGGGCGTACAAGATGCCGAGATAATAATACACCATGTCTGCAGAGATACGAGTGTGCGAAATTCGATAGAAAACGTAAATAATAATAATTATGTAAATCATAGGCGTGGAATGCCAACATGTAATTTCAGGGTAACAAACTAAGACTAATTTATAAGTGTAGCGACTTGTTACAATGTTCATAACACACCTTCATACACTGATGACCTGACTGTCACTCATCGGTTGCTCTTCACACACGTGCTTGTGAGGTGTGTGGCTGTGTGGCCCCGTGCTTTGCGGGGGTTCCAGCATATTAGCTCTAGGTGCATCCCGATCCAGGGAAGAATCTAGCAATTTCTTATATCATCTTTAATTCACTGATAAGATGAAGTATTCACCACCATTCATCATATCACATAATACACGGTATACTGTGATTTATCATAAGGTACTGGGAGTTGGTGTATGGCTATATTATAGAAATCTATTTGCTTATTAATCTATCTATTCACGGTGTATATACTTTTCTGTGCTCTCTTTTAGTAACTTACCATTCTACCTAGACGAAACACAAGCCTATAAGCATCACACTCAATTTTATATCTTGGCGTATTTCTTTTATTTCCATCCCCTATAATAATTATTAACTTATTTTATTATTATTTATTATTTAACATCTCGCTTTTGGTGGCAGAAATTATCCACGTTTGCAAATAACATTTTTCATTTTTTACCACTGCAATCGATATTACATAACAATCAGTCGTTTATTGATAATTTTTTTATTTAATGGTTATGTAGTATATTACGAAATTTGACACCAACACATTAATTACAAAATCGCACTTGGTGTTTCTTAATTTGGCTGGCTGTTATAAGCTGTAATTTATTACTAACCTTCGCAATGATTTTGACTAGATTTGTGATAATGTGTTGATTGAATCGGAATCTCGTAACTTTGAGTGATACAAGTGGGCGTAGTTGATGGACAAGGCCAAGGTTGAGTTCTAGGCGCCTTCAATGAACGCGCACGTTTCTCCTTTCTTTTCACCCACATGTTACATCTTCAAAGATGCCGAGCTGTTAACTCGTTGCCCTTCAAAATTACGTAACGTAAAATACGTGTAGTGTGTAATCTAAAGTAGAGAAAAGTTTATACTAACACATTATAAACAAAAAAACAAAAAATATATCTCTGTTTAATGCCCCGATTGGGCACGACGTCTGTATTATGTATGAATGATCTATCTAGGGCACTAATACAAATCCCTACTAAACGGGGCTTCGAACGTACGCTCCTCGGTGCTAACCGTAGACATTAATTTTAAAACAGACAGGGGTAGTTCCTGATACTCATGATACGGATTCAGGCGACCACGGGTTCAAATCCTGCTGCTGTTAGAAAGCTTTTCCGAAAGTTTCTTTAGTCGTTACTGCGAATGCTGTGATTGACAACTTTTTAGAACCCTCATACGGATACCCTAACTAGCTAGTTAGTCATCTTTCGAGGGTTACTCCGGGTTAAACTGGTGTGTACTGTGTACCCTACAGCGGGTAGCCTTATGAAGAAGTTTTTTTTTAAATACAATCAAGGAAATGATGATGATACAAATATCTTCTCTTGCTCTCATCTAGAGGCAAACCAGTATCACAAGGGCTATGGTATATTATTATCACATCCATGTCGAATCGACCACGGCCACTACTTTACACGAGCGCACCTAAATAGATTGCACTTGTTTAATTTATAATTGCTCTTTAATGTGCATCAAACACGCATCTATTCCCTGTTGCATAAACATGATTTGTTAAGCCCAATAACCATCAAAAGTTTCAATTCGCGAATCCCGTGATGCGGTACCGAGTTCGTAATTAAACTATGCTAAAACGAGTTCCCCGCGTATACGTTCATTATTTCACCACTCCTAACCGAATAACTCGCGGATTCTATTGGTTTGTTTAACGAATCGGACGCACACGATCCGAACCTATTGTATTATCCAATAGTTAGTCGCTACACCTACAATATTGGCTGCAAGAGTGAGAAACAACGCATATATTATAGGGGGGTCGCAATGGTTTTACTAATTTAAAAAAATTGACTTTATCCCCCACTAGATAATTGTTTCGTTAACATAAAAGAAAAAGTATGCTAGAATTACTGTGTAGTCACAAAAATAGATTAAATAAAATATTAAAGATTCTACACGAACATCAATTTTGTGACAGTCATCACCATCTTCTATCTTCAACATATATCGTTTGATGCGCAGATGCGTTGGACATGCAACAACAGGATATATTGTTGCTTTGAAAAGCAAGTTAATCCACCAATAATGTGTCAGAACCATACATGTGTTTGATACCGGGAGAGGTGGTTGATGTGAATGCGTGAGGCTCCGATCAGGGAGATCTCCCGTCACCTGATATCCTGACGGAAAGACATTTCCTAAACCCACATCACTTATGTTAGCCACCTAAGAAAAGTCACATTGGGTAAAACGGATGTACACTCTACAGCGGCCATCCTTACGAAAAAGGTTTTTAGATGTGTCTGATGCAATATTA